>CAHIKZ030000145.1:0-127500 GCA_903632075.3 Acanthosepion pharaonis | reverse complement strand
TATACATTAGATATGTGCATGCAAAGTCATACGCAGTCAATGTGTGATGTACAAAGAATTAGTTATTCCTTTATAATATATATTATCTAGAAAATAATGTTCATTAATAGAAGTTGCTGGTGACACCAAACACCTCAATATTCTTCTTCTGTACTGAAATCCTTGAGTGCTTATAAAAGTCAGTTACTAATGTCATCGAGTCTTTTTTGTCTGTTTTCTCTAGCGTACACAGGCTAAAACTTCAAAATGTTTTGGTTTAACCTTGTGACTTTCTGTCCGCTGCTCTATCTATATAGACAAGTACGCTTAAGTGGTATATATATTTGTATTTTGTGTTTGCAGGTGCTAGCTATTACCATTTTCTCACGAGCCACACGCTTTACTTATCAAGTAAAGGTCAGTGGAATGTGTTATCTTTGTTGTTTCGATGCACGTAAAACGCTAAGACAATAATCCTTGCTTCCATCAGGTTCATCCTCACGGTCAATTGTCAGCTAACATAAATGACACATACATACACATCTATCTATCTCTCTCATTCCTCTCTCTCTCTCTCTCTCTAATATATATATATATGACAACATTCAAGTATATCTATTTCAAAGCAACAAAAATCTTCCGTAGTGCGTCGTTTTCATTCTTGACTTCAGCTGGATCTCAAAATTAATTGTTTTAACTCTGTGCCTCAAAATATTGACCGAAATACATTTCGTTGATATTGTTCATAATAAAGAAGAAAAAAAAACATAGAAAGAAAGTAGGTACCTCCACTTTTTCGCGGAAAAAAAAACAGCATAGCAGGACGAAAAAAATGCCTCAAACTCAATAAAAAAGCAAAGTTTTGTCATCAGAATGTTTATGTTATTATTAAGAGGAAAAACAAAAGTATCTTCTATTATTTTTTGAAACTTTTTAATCTTTTCTAACACGTTCGAAATTTTGGTTAAAAATCTTATCTTGTCAGCAGCCGACGTAATAATAACGATTTGTTTTTTTTCTTTTCGCTTTTTCCGGTGAAAAACACATTGATTTGGAAATTCTTGCAAAAATCAAATAATTGTCGGATTTTAAAAAAAACTTTCAGGATATATTCAGAAATGAATTAAAATTATTTTTGAAATTTTTTTTTTAGAAAATCTTGTTAAAAAACATTTATTTATATGTGTTACCACCCACTTAATTTCATGAAATTTCGAGAAATTCAAGTTTTAGGGCGGGGATTTTTTATTAATTAAAAGCTGGTCTCCTTGGAGAATGTAAATCATCAATTTTTTCTTTTTTTTATCCGTTTCACCGAAAATTTGCTCTGAAGTGTAAAATAAAAACGCAATAAAATATGACATTATTTAATTAGAAAAAACTATTAATTGCTTTGATAAATAAAATTTATTAAGTATACTATTGCCTTAAGAAAAAAAAATTTTCGATGAATAATTAATTTTTACAAGAATTGCTTTCATTTTTGTTTTTAATTTTAACTAAATAATTTATAATATTAGAAAAATCATTTAAAATTCTGCATTACTTCAAGGCGGCGGTTAGGTGATATTGTTAAATTTACCAATCAAAAATAGAAAAGTTCATAACAGTCGTTTGTAACCAAATATTATTTTTTAAAAATTAAAAAAAGTTTTTAATGTATAAACTTTCCCAATTTCTAACTATTGTAAGCCATAAATGATATTATCCTTTAAAAGATTTAAGAGTCGTCTGACGCTCTGCAATTTTTTCAATTTCATTATTCAGTTCTGTTTCATCATTAGCGTCTTTGCAAATCATCCCTTCAAAATTTCAAAGTATGTTTTATTTTTTTTAATTATTATCTTACTAAATATTTTTATTTACATATTTATTTTAGTTTGGGTCATACTTTAATTCATTCAGTCAGTTGTGTGCCATGCGTGATACACGCGTAGGCGATCATGTATCTTTCGATACATGACTGACGAGGCAGATTTTTTGCCGCAGTAGGTTGCCACTTCTTTCTGCGGTAGACCAGTTGCCATCCAAGGCTATAGAACCCGATCTGTCCTGCTATTTATCCATAACTGGAGGGAGAAGAGGATTCATACCTTTCCCAAGGATATTAGCACGTAAGTGAATGTAATGGATTCGAATGGAATTCGAACTCAGTTCTCCGATTCCTCAATCCTTTACTCCACCGTGCCTAAAATTCAGTGGACGTACCTAAAAGAAAGTAAGTAAAAATAGAATGAAATAAAATTAACGTGTCTAGTCGAGCTGCGTAGGTCTGAGCCCTATCAGACTGGAAACATACTTAATAGACAATGCTTTAATTTGCTTTAATTTTATAAATAATCTTTTAAAAATCTCTAATGACTTGTATGTCCTGTTTTTCAAAGAACACATTTTTCTACTTATTGTTTTCCAATATCCATTTTAAACAATTTATTCCGTACATTATAAGGTTTTTAGCGGAATGTACCAATTGAAAAGGGGCAAATTAAATTTATCCCAACGGTAAAAATCAAAGAAAGTGGCAGCCTTATTTCGTTGGCTGGGGGTTTGGGAGAGGAATGTGACTGGGGTAGTGCTGAGGAAATATGATATCAGTCAACTATTCCTCTCTCTACCATCTACTTGATAACCAGGCTATAAAACAATAAAAAATGGAAAGGGGGCAATAAACAGACAAACATATAAAAGACGCTTTTTTCTTACATGTCTGAAAATTTTTTAAAAATAAATGTTTATTACAATTAATATTAAAATCTCAAAATGTGCTTTTGTTTTAATTTCATGTAGAGAGGATTTTTAAAATTATATATTTTAGTTAGAGTAAAGGAATCATATTGGCATCTAAGTTATTCCAATAGTATCCTTTTTAAAGATTGTAATGATTCCGACAAAATTGATGACCTAGAGCAGCCACTGATATATATATATATATATATATATATATATATATATATATATATATATATATATATATATAAGGAACTACTACCTTTTAAAATCGATAAAATTAGAAAGATATTATATAAAGAATTTAAAAGCCTAAACTTAAAATTACGGTAATCACTAAATTAAAAAAGTTAACTTCCTTGATATAACATTAGATTTAATGAAAAATGTATACATACCTTATAAAAAAAAAATACCAATCCTTTATATATACACCCTAAATAAAATCATCCTCCATCTATAATTAAACATATACCTTTATCTATAGGGAAAAGAATAAATACAAATTCAGCAAATGAGAAGATTTTCTATGAACATATTGATTTCTATAATAAAGCGCTAAAAGATAGTGACTACAAAAACCCAAAACTAACTTATATAAAAAAGGAAAATGAAATGCATAGAAAGAACAGAAGTAGAAAAATAATTTGGTATACAACCCCATACAACCAAATGGTAAAGAAAAAATTAGGACAAAAATTCCTTGCATTAATAGTTAAGCACTTTCTTAGAGAAAGTAAACTAAGTACTATTTTCAATAAAAATACCCTAAAATTAAGTTACAGCTGTACTGAAAACTTAGAAAAAATTATTAAGAAACATAATGCTAATATCTTCAATAAACACTTAGACAAAAACCAAAGAAATTTAGACAATATAAAAATAAAAATAAAAACAGATGAATATAAACAAAAATTATGTAACTGTAGAAATCCTCATAACTGTCCTCTACAAAATAAATGTCTCACGGAATCATTAGTATACCAATGCAATATCTCATCTATTGAGAATCCCGAAAACATAAAAATCTATATATGTTGCACAAGCCATGAGTTCAAAAAGCGGTTCAATCAACACGAAACTTCATTTAGGATAAATAAATACAGAAATCAGATATCGCTTTCAAAGTATTTCTGGCACTTAAAATAATCAAATAAAACACCTACAGTAAAATGGAAATTAATAAGAAAACTAGAATATGTAGGTCATTAAATGACCCATGTTCTTTGTGCATACATGAGAAACTATATATTACTAAGTTTATAAAAAATAAAAATTTACTGAATCAGAGAAATGAAATAGCTATTTTTTGCCGTCATTGTCAAAAATTTCCTTAAATAATATTTAAAAATAAAATTAAAAAATGTGAGCTGGTAATATACATACTTATATTAGATATGAAAAAATAATTTTAAATAATGTAATTCTATTACATTTACTTATTTTTAAAAAAGTAATTTAGTCTATTTAGTAATTAAGAATAAAAATATTTTAAAATTGTAGTTAAATAAAATGTATTCTAACACAAACAAACCTAAAAATAATCTTCAAGTATACAAGTAAGAAAAAAATGCCGAAAAACTTTTTGCCGTTAATAAAAAAAACCCAGACGACTTCCATTTAACGGATGTCAGAATTCGTTGAAAAATACACCCCTGCCCTCCCTAAACTTAACCTCTTTTTCGAACGTAACTCATAATTGATACAACAATAGTTAATAAAAAATGAACACGCCCCTGTCTGAATGATTGAATTTCTCTGTATCCTTGGAAACAGTAAATTATATGTGCGTTTAAAACTCAGTAAATTTAAAAATAAGTTATTCCAATATTCGCTTGAAGATGAAACGGAACTAATGCTTTTAATTTAATTATATAATTAAATTTAAAGTCTTTAGCTTCCATTTTTGAAACATGGTTATTACTGTGTAGCTAAAAAAAACATATTTTCAATCAGTTAATTTATAATATTTATGCTCTGTAAATTTACATTGAGCATTGTTTTGTAAAAATAAAAATAAAAGATATCAATAAGAACACCGGATTATATATCTTACTGTTCTTTCTTTATATATATATATATATATATATATATATATATATATATATATATATATATATATATGGTGATTGAAAAGTAATTCTCCATTTTAAAATGCTTATAATTTATTTATTAACTATAATGTTTACAAGATATGAGAGGAAAGCGTTTAGCATTGCGTTTTATTTCAAATTCCATATGGGCACCAGATTTCGCTATCAGCTTCTCGAGCCGCCCAGGATTCGCGTCAACTGATTTCACAAGGAACTCTTGTGCGATAGAAGACATAACTTCTTGTATTTGCCCTTCAGGTTCTTCCAAAGTCTTTGGTTTTGTATAATAGACTTGCTCCTTTAAGCAACCCCAAAGAAAAAAGTTTTCGGATTCCTGGTTGGTCATTCATACATAAATTAGGGAGTTACTTTTCAATCACCAGATAGATAGATAGATAGATAGATAGATAGATAGATAGATAGATAGATGGGGAGGGGGGGATAATTTTAATAAGACATTTTATTTGACACTTAGCTGATTGATGTTATATTCAGCACCTCAACTCCGGAATTTCCTAGACGAACTCTTTTTGCAATTGTTCAGTTCACTCGTCAGGAGGCTTCAGCAAATGAAGGCACGCACAAACACAAACATAAACACACACTGTAACACGCAAATGAAAGCAAACATACATATAAGAGGTGTGCTGAATAGTTCTCAACTCTTCACACTTCCCAAAATCAAAATTCTTGTTTGATCATTGGGAAATTGATTTTGGGAATTTTCGGACTGAGAATTTTTCAGTATGCCTTCGTATATACAAATAGTTACATTGAAAATTATAGACATTTTATGTATATTAAACTTAACCGTCGTCTTTCTAAACTGCGAAGATTATTCGCACTTTAGAAAAGACGATGGTTAAATTTAATATAGATAAAATGTCTACACTTTTCAATAAAACCTTTTTCAAAGAACAATTGCTGCCTAATTACACTAAAGTAGTTACGCATACATAATGTATATTCATGCAAACGAACGCATATTTACATTCGCATTTGCTGCTCCGCCAAAACAGAAACTTATGGGGAAACGGTATATAAATTTTTATATATCAAGAACAGTTTTAGGAAAAAAACTCTGACAAATAAAAACTAATTAAAAATGTTTAGAAAATTTCTTAATCGCCAGATCATCCACAGTAAATTTACGTCCCTGTTCTTTCAACGTTTCACCATTTCTTGGCAGACCTTCTATTGTCATAATGTCGGATATTTAATAACAAATGTGATGAAAACATTAACACAAAGGAAAATAAAGTAAATAAAATTGTCTAGGTTACTACAAACATATTTAAACAAAAACAAAATTGTAGTCACATCAATGTAAACATCACTACGAAGTTGTAAAGGACGAAACGTGTCACATGAAAACTTTTTCTATTTTGTCATAGTTTTTCTCCTAAAACAGAAATTACAAATTACAAGGATTACTTTAATAAATTCATGTCTCACGTACACACGCCAACACACACGCAGAAACAATGACAATAGATAGGCAAACCATATATGTTTCCCTATGTGGGTGGGTAAATGCAAGCATCCAAACATGTAAATCTATTCACAGTTCAGACATAGTTATTTTCCAAGCGTAGCTTAGATGTGGCACAAGGCCGAAAGTATGGGGCATCTAGTGAGGATCGGACTCACTTTTCAGTTGTAACTGATCTAGCGAAACAAGCTTGCTAACCATTACACCACGCCGAGGTGCCCAAATCTGTTCACACATAAACACACAAACATAAACATGGGACGCCTCGGCGTAGGATAATGATTAACAATCTATTCTGCTTGACCATTGCTAATGAGTAGTGAGTTCGATCCTCACTGTGTGCCCAAACTAAAAACTTAGGAAATAACATCAACACATCAATTCAAACACGGATATATGCAAATTAATATATCCATCGAAACATATAAGATACACTTGAAAACTCGTTCAACAAAAAAAATCCCTTTTGTGTATCTAAATATAGATTTATAGACATATATTTACGTCCTTCCGGAAACAAGCAACCATATATGTAAACGCATCACAAATGAACGCCTAATTCATCAAATATCAAATTTTCACGCATGCCATAACTGTACATAATAAACTGACAAGAAAAATAACTAAAGACATCTGACTAATAATCCCTTCACCGAATATCGTCAGCTACGTGATGTAGTATGGAGTTTAAAAGGTGCTAAATTCATATGTTGTGATTATTGTGGATGACTACAGAGAATTTAGTAAGGTTTACAACGTTCTTCCATATATGTCCAACTCAGAAGCCATTGGACTACCTTGAAGTCAATCGAGAGTCCCTGGAATTAATTTCCACCATCCACGCACTATAAAGGGTTGTGTTATCTCGCTGGAACAGATTATCGTCCCTGGGCATAAAGAGGAGCTAATGGGCTGCAACAAGGTCTGTGTATGTTCCACAACATGTTAATATGAAACATACAGATAATGTCTATTGTACCTTCTGCTAAGTTCCTCTAGATGTCAAATTAGTCCTTTCTTGTAAAGAAATTTGCCGAAATTCAGTGGTTTTGTACTGTTTATAGTTTCATTCAAACTTTAAATTGACAAACGTCATAATGAGTATTTCTCAACTTTCAAACTTTTTTCCTTGAAAACGACCAACGATGGTCGAAAATATTCAGTTTAATTTTGGCAAATTCTATTACATGTTTTCCGTTGAAATAAAGCGATTATATCGACAGCAGGAGAAACTCATGAAAAGGCTCAGTAGATATTCGCTATTGGCAGAAAAAAACCGTCGTTAGATGCGACGTACTTTAGACCGTTTCAGTGACGATCAAGCAAAGTTGAATAACGCCTTATGAATGCAAAACTTTCTCAGACATTCATATCTCCTCAGTTTCGTATATTAAAGAAAATATACTTGGTCGTAGACAGACTCCGTGACCAAGGCGGTCGGATCTAACGACGGTTTCTCAAGGACGTGCAGGTTCGATTCCTACCGGAAAGCACATATTTTTTCATTAATGAGATTTCTCGAATATTCAGTCCCGTAGACAAAAATTAATAAATATACTCTTTAATAAAAAACGAGTCGTCTTATAGTGGGTTATCAGTTAGTTATGGTTGAAACAGATTAGTTTGATTCGGCTTTGTTAGTTAGATAGCCCACCATCAGAGGGGTATAAAACAAGAAAATCAAATTGTAAAGTAAAACAAATTTATATACATATAAATCAAAAGGTCTTTACAAATAAAATTAATGTATTTTGGTTGATCAAAATGTTTGTAATAGTCCTTGCAAGAATGAGTTTATGTGTATGTAGACAGGAACGTATGTATGAGCGTTATCGCAGGGTAGGAATGTTTTTGAAGTAATCCCTCGGTCTTAAAATGTTCCGTTCGTTTATCAAGTATAAAATAGGTGAGGGAGAAAGGTAGAGATAATAATAACGATCGCTTGACGTTTGTCAAGGGACGTGTTAATACGCTCGTCTCCTCTCTGGTGACAAGCGAACTTGCCCGTCTTTTATTTTGTTTGTGGGGCTTGAAAAGGTCATTTGGGAATTCACTCCCGGATATGATTCGGGCCTTTCCATTGGACGACGAACAAACTTCGCGTCGGATCGCGAAAAGGTCCGTGAAAGAATTTGTTTCTGAGAATTGAAGATTATTTGAATTTTGTTTTTAAATGTTTCCTAGTTTTCTATTGGCCAAAAAACATTTCGTATCAAGGTGTGAAATGTCACGAGTTTTGTTTTGGATTCGCCTTTGCGTGTGTGTTAGGCCAAGTTTATAAATTCGAGTCTTTTTAATTTTTAACAAAATCAGTGAGTTAGTGCTTAGCATTTGAATTTTGAAACTAGATCATATTTTTTCACTACAGTCTACTCAAATATGGGTATCCACTAAAAATAACGTTTAAGTAATCTGTCAGATTAATAAATAAAAATCCATCACATTTTTTTATAAATTGCTTTGTTTACGTTAGGATAGGAAACTCAGCAGATATGAATGTTTCGAGAGTCTGAGAAAGATTTGCTTTTATAAGGCACTATTCAACTTTGCGTCATCGTCGAGGCACTCCGTGACCCAGATGGTTTAAAGCACGTCGGATCTAGATATTCTCTGCGTGTTTTATTTAACAGAATGTTTTTGCATAGTCATAAATAGACATATATACATACATGCATATATAATCTTGTACGGGCATTTTTGTTAACATCACGATTTGATCTTGAAATTATTGCTTCATTTTAATGATTATTTCCATTAATTGTGCAACAATTAGTGTATGTATATATGCCTGTCTATGTGTGTCTGTGTGCATGTGTGTGTACATTGGAATATTTTTTTCCACTTCAGAGACAGAGATGTAAAATGAAAGGTAATTTTTTAAATATTATTTTTGCTTTATTCATTACTAGATAAGAAGGCAAATAATTTTCCCTGTTTCCCGGAATATGTAAAAATGGTGGATTGTCAGCAAAGAAAGCGACAGCATACTTTTGGACGGTATACTGATCAGTTTGAAGGAACACAGTTGTTATCAATTGCTGTCAATTTAAACTCCACATATGAAGTTCTGTAGCTGATCTTATCGACAGGAGTGTCCTTTTTATGTCTGGTGAAGCGATAACGATCACGACTTTTGTTGTGTTTTGACGTCATGAAAAAGAGACGAAGTGAGATAGAAAATAACAAGGCCGTCATGTCTAACTTATCAAGTGAAAAAAAGTTATTTCTTTTGATTTGCCACAAAAATAAATATCCAACTATTAAATCCCCACATATGCAGCCATTTTCTGATTTAATAACCAAATAGTATAAATGCCAGTCAAGATTTTCACAAATTCAAAATTTAGCCAATTCAGAAAAAAAGTTAAAGAGAGTAGTTGTGTTCTAATTAATGAGTCACACCATTCGCGCCAAACATTGTGAATAGTTAATTCACGGAAACTAATTTAATATTCATTTGATATTTTATTATTAAACTTTACAGTTTACATGTTTTTAATCATCCCCCACCAATAAAGCCACAAAAATTCAAGGGGTTATCGAGAGTGAAAGAAACAGAAAGGACATTAAAAAAACAATTCAAGAAGACAAAAGATGATGATTGACATTGCATTTAAATTTTTAAAGGCCGTAGTTGACCGGAAGGCGGTAAACTGGAAGGTTTAATGTAACTTTGCAAATCATCCCTTCTTGATCATTCTTTGTTGTGACTGTTTTCTTTATTAATTTTTTAGAGAAAAGAGGTGTGAGAGAAGAAACTATTATCATAGACCTTATGGTTAAAACTAGCAATTTCAATAATAAAATTATGAGATGTGGCAACCAATCTAATGCTACGCAAAATCGTGAAGTACCAACGAGGAAAGCTCATCATAACAATTACCGCAAAAGTATTTATAAAAGAGGCAAAAGGAAAGTAGGTTAAAGCGGTGAGAAAGTGACTGAAATCAACATAATGTCAGTAATCTCTAGATGCGGAAGCATGGCAGCAATACTCGATGCATGTATGAATGGAAAATTTATAAATGTGTGAGATAGATTCCGATGAGCAAAATTGTCTAGCACGACATAGTAAACCGACTTTCCTAACAGCAGAACTAGCAATTGATCTTATATAATCATTTCACTTGTAAGTGGAAAATGTGTGAACAAAAAGACACAGTGAGATGCTCTCATAGAGGTTAGCATCAGCCATACAAAATGAAAGAAATCAAAAGTTTCTTTAAGATGATTAATAGAGGGGTTTCGTCTTAGAGGCGTTAAAATTAACCAGCCATCACTTGTTCCATTTAACAATGGATTGTAGGTCATTTTCGAGATCAGCTACCAATTTGATTTTATCGAGCCTGTCGGCCTTACTATTAAGACAACAGTAAATAGTTGTGTCATCCGCACAGATACCGAGTTGGGAACTAATGACATCAGGAAGTTAGTTGATGGAACCAAAATAGAGCCCTGCAAAATGATCTAGAGGATAGACCGTTCAAGACATCTTTCATTACGCGGTTTGATAAGAAAGATTGAAGCAAATCAAAGAATCGTCCAGAAACACCAAAGTATCTAAAGCAAAAGCACGAGCTTCGCCATTCTTATCTAAAACTTGACTGACTCTTTCAGTAATAACCGTCAATACATCGGCTGTTAACAGAAAGAAGCAAAAGCCATATTCTTTGTCTAAAGGAAGATCCTGCAAGGTTAAAAACAGGAACTACAGAAGAGGGGTTCCAACAATCCAGAAAGCAAGCAGTAGCAAAGCATTTACGAGGGTGGGCTGAAAAGTTCATAGGCTGACTATAAAAGAGTATAATGCTAGAGCTGTGAAAAATTGCATGCTTTAATATCAACTCTTTTTATTAGTAACTGCATTGTATATTTCCAGGTAAAATGACATCTTACTGTTCGTTCTGTTTGTCAAAAGTTATCAACAGAAGATATGACATTATCATCAGCGCAATACTGGTTCACAGCCAAGTGTTTTTAATGTTGGGGAACAGATGGTAGTCAAATGAGAAGAATAAGGACGGTGATCAAGCCACAGTCATGCATAGCGACCATTGAAAACAAGGACGTGTGTGGCTGAAGTATTGATGAAATAAGACTCCTTTCGTCAGTTTTCCTTGACGTTTGATCTTCATAGGGTTTCGTAACTGCCTCAGTAAG
Organism: Acanthosepion pharaonis; assembly: GCA_903632075.3. Lineage (NCBI taxonomy): Eukaryota > Metazoa > Mollusca > Cephalopoda > Sepiida > Sepiidae > Acanthosepion > Acanthosepion pharaonis. The sequence goes on along the minus strand of CAHIKZ030000145.1, from coordinate 116,049 downwards.
TTGGCATTGATGATGTGGCCTTTTTGAAGATAGTCAATAAATTCAATGCCTTTTGCATTCTAAAAACTGAGGTGATCATCTTCACTGCAGATGAATCGACCTTGACCTTCCTTGGAGCAGGCGAGGAGGTGTGTTTCCACTGCATAGGTTGTCTTTTCGTCTCTGGCTCAAAGCAATGAAACCAACACTTCGTCTGAGTTAGGAAACATTCAAGGAAACCATCCAGATCTACCTCAAACAGTGCCAGATTTTCTCGCGATGTGATCGACCTGGTAGAGAGTAACATTCAGTTGTTCATTATTTATAATATTCAATAGAGAAATTGTACGTGTCTGAATTTTACTAGAAAGGATGTTTTAATCATTCTATGTAGTTCTATTTGTCTTTTTTTGCTCCAACAATTCGGTCATTATCCTTATAAGACTTCCTCGGGTATCTATTGTGAGCCAGATGGTTTTGAATATCTGGAAGACAGCAGAAACCTGAGGAATACCAGGGGATAAACGACCGAAACGTTGTGAAAATAGACAACATACACAATACAAAATACAGTGAAATAAATTGTAATGCATTTCGAACGAACCTTAGGAAAATAGGAAAATACTTTTTTAGAAAAAAGATTGAAATTTTTTTTTAAATTTAGTATATTTTGGTACGCAGAACTTTTGTTTTAATCGAAGGATTAGCTATTAGAGCAAACTACTCATTTTGAAAATTCTGTCCATGAGTTAATCCATTAACTATGAAAAAGCAATTTTGATAAACTACAAATAAAACAAAAAAGAACTTTGCAACAATATGCAACAGAGAAGGATCAGCTTCTTTGATTTAAATTCAGAAAAAAAGAAATTATATTTCCTGGGCTTTATCGATTGCACACAAGTAACTGAACAATAGACTTCGCTGCTTTCTTCCTCATTACTATAATGTCTTCAGCTAAGGAGGTTAAGCGTATTCTGTGACAACTTGGCCCTTACGTCCAATTTTAAAATGGAGTTGCTAGTTAACAGTCCGAGATTAAATCAGACATTTGCCCAATTATGTAGCAAGTTGAATCAGATCAATACACGCATGAATCGCGGAAAAAATCCAGAAAATCCTTATGTACTGATATTTTAAACTGAACACCAATTGATGTGTGCGATGAGTGGCTGAATGAAAAAACTGGCATGAAAGGAAAAATATAAACAAAGATAGATTTTTACTAGAACACTTGTAATGGTCTGCCTTCAAGTCACAACACCATTAATGAATTCATCCTCTTCATCTAAAAATACGATAGAATTATCAAAACTCGAAAAGGCAAGTCGTTGATTTGCATTCAGCTTTTGTTTAACTAATAATTTTGTAACATGACATTCCATCGGTAAATATCCAACCTTTTATTGTAAGTATATTGACTGTCGATGTATAAGAGAAATGTTGAAAATTGATAGATGTGAGTTACTCTGCCATTTTAAATAGACAGTGCTCGTCTTTATATAGTACAAGTATAAACATGGTTGATCTGAGTCGAGCTTGTTATTAACATTTTGTATTCGACGCTTATTGAACATTAATGTCCACAGGCAATCTGAAGATGAACACTAATCGAAACAGCCTGAAATTAAAGAATGAAATATGACTAAATTTTATTTCAGGATTTTTTTTCTTTCTTTTTTGAAATTGTTACATTGAGAGAAATAGCACTGTCCATCAGAAAACAAGGCTCGCAATAACATACTGCTTCGCTCCATGAGCGAAATTAATGATTTCATTCAAAATTCCCATAAAATTACTGAATACAATATATACCTGGTAAAGACCGGAAACTACACAGATTAAAAGTCTTTAATGGAAGCAAGAGAAACAAAATAGCCTATCTGAAAAGTCATTATTAACGATAATTCATATAATAATCCCAGACAAAAATGAATAGATCTCTTTGCAACTATGCGTTATCTACAAAGGAATAAATCTTCAAAAATATAAATCATATTCAAAATGAATTGCTTTCCATCATTTTTCATTCTAAAATTTATTCTGAAAATATTAAGTTTAACATTTGTTTAGGCTTTCTATGACATCTGTAATAGATACGTTCTATAGAGATCTTTTAAACTTCTACTGGTTTATATGTCATGAAAGTAAACTTTATCGCCTTTTACAAGCACAGACAATAACATCATCATCGTATGAAACCTACGCATGAAATTGCCTTACACAAGTGAATGAGAATCTGGCGTAGGAAAATCTGCTAATTTCGTGTTTTCATCCTAAGGGTGAGTAAATTCTATAATTATATATATTGTAGATTTATGATTGATTGTTATGTGAAAGCATATAAGTAAGAAAGACATAAGTTTATATTATATTTCCTTTCAACATCTAAGAGATATTTGTCCCAAAAGACATTTTGAACGAGAATGCCTCAAAAGTCTTTTTCTTATATAATCTTAGTCTTGAAAGAATTAAAACAAAACATACATTTATAGAAATTCATTTTTCAAAGTTGATCATATTACTACATCCACAGGCATCATACTTTTAGCATACGACAAAAGAAAATGCATCTTAATTTGAGTGCATCTTAATTCCTTGTAACTAAACTCAGTAACCTGACACTCCGAATAGTACATACAATTCATCGTTTTTAATTCCTTCTCATTTAAATTAGAATTGTTAAATAAAAACATGAAAATAATAGCTGAAATGAAATCAAAATGAAATTAGAATCAGATGTAATTATTGCTATATATGATAGACAAAAATTTATTTTTTAATCATTTCACCCCAAGCAAGGCAATAAAGGCACGAAAACGTAAGGGGTTACTGAGTGCTAAATAACTTCTTAATTTTTCAATTTATTTGAATAATTACTAATGTGATATTGTAATCGCTTTCAAAGTTTCCGTTATGATGGAGATGATAGCCACTTAAATTTTAGATTATATCTGTTTAATCCATAGTAATGAAGTAAGTAATATGCTTAAAATGTGACTCTAAAAGGAGAATACGTGATTTATTTTTACTGTAAATAAGCAAAAATTTTACTGCTACTATATAAAGCTAAAAGCAGTATTTCTCTAATTCATTCTTAAATTAGATATTCTACAAACCTGCACGTAGCTTATGATTCACCTAATCCAAAAAATTGTCCTCAAACTCACCGTCTTTGTTCATTTTCATCTGTAAACACTTTCGAAAGCGACATGCTTGACATTGATTTCGTCTGGCCACATCTACGACACATGTGCCATTTTCCTTGCAGATGTAATCTAAGTTCCGCCGAATGCTTCGCTTGAAAAACCCGCGGCATCCGTCGCAGCTGAGTACTCCATAATGTTTCCCGGACGCCCTGTCTCCACATACAAGACATACAGCTTCGTTCTTCTTAAAATTTGAGGCACCTGAATAAAGGAAGAAAAGTCATGGTTTGATTGTGGTTTTTAGATCAATATGTCAAGAAATAACAAGCAGATGAACATAAAATTTTATTTAAAAAGAAAACTCACTTGTTTTATGTTTCAAATCAAATTAACTTCAGGGAATTTCAAAAAGATATTGAATAATTGGCAGTCAGTGGAACTTAACTGAAACTACAAAATCAGTTCAGAGCAAATTGTTCAACCAGGAACAACTGGAAAGTCGATTTCTGTGTAATGTTAAATTATAGAAAAGAGAATTTTTAAGAGGTCTGTTCCTACTTGAACGTATGAAACCAAACATGGTAATTATACAAAATAAAGAAGCGATAAATACATTATTAAAAAAAAAAAAACAATACAAAAATATACGTAGCATAAATCAAGGAAAAATAAATGAAACAAGAAATACAGCGTGGGCTGAAAAGTGACTATGAAGGAATGATGCTCGAGCTGTGAAATCTTGTATGCATTAATTCCAACCCTTATATTAATAACTGCATTGTTTTTTCATGTAAACTAACATCTGACTGTTCAAAGAAAACTCACTGGTTACAGCTGCAGGATGTCTAGACCTTGGGTCATATTCAAGACTTCCACTTCCCCTCATAAATTCAGCTGCCTACTTTTGCCCTGTTAATAAAGCTAGAACGTCATCCTCTAATATAACAACCATATCAACATGAATCTTTGTGGGGACTAAACGCTTTTCTGCAGGTACTTCATAGAACCACGATGCCTAATTTTGTCCATTTTCAAGAGAAGTCTCTACTAATTACTTTTGAGGTCTTCTTTAACAGCCAGATGTCAGTTTACCTGGAAATAAACAATTCAGTTATTAATAAGAGTTGAAATTAATGCAAGCAACAGCTTTTGCATCATTCCTTCACATGATCCTTTCATCCCACTCTTGTATGTAAGTCATGTCCAAATCACATCGACAATATGTAATAAGATTCAAGTTTAATAAGAGAAAAAAATTATTATTTTCGTATTGAAATTTTATATTCAGAACGGCTTGAAGTCCAATTTTCAAATCAGAAACGAACAAATATTATAAAACAATTATCCTAACTTGTTGAACGTCATAACCCGATCACTTGCCGATGTTCCTAAATATTTGAGTACATTTTATTATTTCTGAACTGCATGTTTAACTGAATAAATCAATAGTGAATAAAAGTAAATGGCTAGTACAAAGTTCTTCGTATGAACAGCCGTATTCTACTTACATGTTAGGTTGTGTCGTTCTTTTCGCTGATTAGACGCTGGGACATTGTACTGGTAAACTGCTATAACGTAGAATCAGAATTGTATATGCTTTTATTTATTTTTTTATTCTTAACCCTTTTACTTTAAGTAAAACCTAATTAACATAGACCCTGAAGAAATCAACAAATATTTTCAGTTATTACCGTCATTTCATTATATACCACATGTCTCCCAGAGATTTTGCAATCACACAGATGTACTGATTAGTGAAATAGAAAATACGGGAATTAGCCGAGTGAGTTAGAAATTTTGTCACAAAATTCAAATATCATTTTTATTTGGATTACAAGAAGTAGGCCAACTAAATATAAGAGAGCTCTTAATTGGTGAGGCGCGAGCAAATTTTCATTTCGAAAATGCGGCCCAGAGAAAAAATGTTTCGAAACAACTGGGTTAGAATATTAAACCGGAAAGAAACGGACTTTTACCCTTTTTACCTCGGTACTGAAAAAGTGTCTTATTAAAGGTAACTAGTATTTTTTTAAAAAGAAAATAAATAATGAAAACGGAAGAGATATCATAAGGGTATATTCACAAATTCTAAGGCTTCGTCTATTTCTTTTCTTATCATTCATATTGCAAAACAATTATTGTTTTAAGATTACAATTTTTTATCAAATTAATTTATGAAAAATAGATTATCGTTCTTTGTTAACAGATTTAATATCTTCCACTAAACATTTGCCACCTTATTCGTTTTAAAAAAGAGTTTCAAGATTTGGCTTAGCACTTGTAACGGACACAAGAATTGATATCAATTATGCGAGTAATAAGAACGGAACACAGTGTGGAGAATAATTAAAGAAGGAAAATAATTTTATAAATAAACTGTATTTTAAAAGTTGATATCAGATCATTGCAAAAATTTGTATCCGATTTTCATTGTTAATATAAAATGAACGCAACTTGACACTGGTATTTGTTTTGGTACTGATTTCTCTTGTGACTGAAACCTTGCATCGTTCAATTGCGAGTAAGACTTTGTTGAATGTTGACGTTTTGTCTACAAATGAATAACCTTAAAGATGGAGGATGAAAAGTTGCACTTTCGCTACATTATGCTCTATAAATTTCGGAAAGCATCCGCGCTGTGACAAAAAACATTCAGAAGGTTTATTTGGATCGTGTTCCAGCTCTTCAGACGATCAAATAGTGGTTTAGCAGATTTCGTCAGGCTGATTTTAACCCAAACGATCAACCACGACCTGGGCGACTTTCTGACATCGAAGACACTCTGCTTGCCATCGTGGAGATTAAACCGAAGGTTTTGATGGATAAGAGTGTTAAGTTTGAAAATCGATATTTCAACTACCTTTCGACATTTGAGGAGATTTGGGTTTGTTTCCAAACTCGACACATAGGTACCACATTCTCTGACAGATTTGAACAAGCTCGATTCTGTGGTGATTTCTATGCTGTTACGCCACGACAAGAAGTCATTATGGGACAGAATTATCACAAGCGATGAAAAATGGATCGTTTATGATAACGTTCAACGCAAACGGGGCTGGAAACAAGCTTGTGAATGTACAGAATCCGTAGCTAAAACGAGCTTGCATCCAATGAGGTGTTGCTTTCCGTTTAGTAGGATTACAAAGGGATAATTCACTTTGAGCTTCTTCCAGCCTGCGAAACAATAACTGCAATGAATTACTGCGATCAACTCACCAATCTCAATGCGGCTATTCAAGAAAAAACGGCTGATTTTGGCAAATCGAAAAAGTGTCACATATTACAAAACAAACTTTGTAGAATCTTAAAGAGTTGAAATGGGAAACCCTCCAGCACCCACAATATTCTCCTGACTTAGCTCCTTCAGATTTTCATTTGTTCCGGTCTCTATAGAATAATTTAAATGACAAAAAAATTAACTCTGTACAATCAGCCGAAAGCTACCTCATAAACTTCTTCCAACAAAAAACATGAATTTTCTACGAAAATGGCACCAACAAACTTGTAGAAAGATGGCAAATAGTTGTTATAATTAATAGAGACTATATACTTGTCTAATAAATATTTTTTGTAAATATGCAAAATTTTGTTTGTAAAGTTCTAATCGAGCACAAACTTTTGATCATGATATATATATATATATATATATATATATATATATATATATATATATATATATTCAAACGTTTTATTGACCTCAACCGATAATGTCCGTTTAATTTTTATTACATTCGAAATCTCTCTTTTTTTTCTCTCTCTCTCTCTCTCTCTCTCTCTCTCTCTCTCTCTCTCTCTCTCTCTCTCTGTATATATATATATATATATATATAGCAAACAAAAAATTGGACTAAGCGACACAATGATTTCCCCATGGAAGCGTATGACTCAGTCGAAGTTGCAGACCTAATATGTTTTTACATTTTAGATGTGCTTAGTAGAATCGTAAAACCGGAACTAATAGGGCTGTATCGGGATGACAGACTCATCCTCATCCCTAATAGTAATGGTTCACTAACAGCGAAGTTACAAAAGAAAATTATCAGGGCCTTCAAATTCCTAGAGTTTGAGATTTCCTCTAACCTTAAAATAGTTGACTACCTTAGATATCACCCTTAACCTTAATGATAAAACCATTAAACCTTTCCATAAAGAGAATAAACAACCCAACTATATTAATATCGGTTCTAAGCACCCCAGTGCAATCCTAAGACAAATACCCATTACCGTTTGCACCAAGATTAGTAAACTGTCGTCTAATGAAAAAAATCTTCTTACGCAACCACCATTAGTAATACCGATACACGAAAAGTGGAATGTAGGTGTAAAAATAGGAAAAGAAAAATCACTTCGTTCAACCCCCACTCCCTTCTGCAAACTGTCAAGTATCAATATCGGACAGTACTTCCTAAACTTAATTACTAAACACTTCAACAACAAAAAAAAACTCTAAATAAGATATTCAACAGAAAATCAGTCAAAATTAGCTACTCCTGCACTGATAACATCTACCAAATTGTTAATTCCAATAACAATTACATTTTAAGTAAATTCCATGGGAAAAAATTAAATCTAACATGGAAACCCTCTGTAATTGTAGAGTTAAGGAAAACTTCCCAGTAAAGGGCAAATTCAGATCCATTAGGGTAGTATACCAGGAAACCATTACCCCTAAAAAAAAATACGACAAACCATAATATTTACATCGGCATTTCTCCAGAATTTAAAAAGAGAATCAATACACATAGAAATCCATTCACCAATCCAAAATTAAAACACCAAACAGATCTTTAAAAAAATTTTGGGAATCGAAGGAAAAGGGTCTGAATCCTCAAATAAATTGGAAAATTCTAGGTTTCGCAAACACCCCCAATAGTTTTAGGGATAAGTGCAGGCTATGTTTAAAAGAGAAAATCAGGATAATAAAATATAAAGATCAATGCAAACTATTAAATCAACGGAGAGAACTAATCACGAAATGAATTTCGAAATTCCAAATTCCATAAGAATACATGTGCATATATGTGGGGGTGTATGTGTACGTATAGTGGCATATATGTATGGACATGTAAATGTACATATATGTATGTATGAAGATATGCATATATATAAGTGTGTTGGACAGCATGATTTATTCCATCGGGTGCTCGGATATTACCCACAATCTATAAATCTATAACATAACTAATTTACATTAATATTAACGGGTTTAAGCTTAAACCCCCATCCCCATCACTTATTAATAATATTGGACACCTGTAGTACAAAAACTATTTACTGTAAATCTCAGAAGAACACACTCGGGGCCGGTATAAGAAACGTCACATAGTAGGAACAACGTTCTAGCCATAAACTTCAACCTCAGACCGCTTCACCCGGGATAAGATATCTTACGCCCCCACCAACAGACAGACATTTAAGGGCTGATGATAGCCGCGAACAGAACGGCTTGAAAATAGACTATCTCTATGTTGAGGTAATTTTTTTTTGTTGTTTTGGTGTAAAAAATATATATGCTCTGTTAAAATAAAAACATCGAGCTCTCTGTGGATCGGTTTTAATAATTAATATTAATTAGGATCCATCCGGATTATATACCAACGCATCGATTACCTGTACTATATATATATATATATATATATATATATATATATATATATATATATATATATATATATATATATATATATATATATATATATATATATATATATATATATATATATATATATATATATAAAAGATAGTATAAGAAAAAACATTTATAAATTATAAACCAGGCGTCACGTGTATTTGTACTGTCAAGCAGCGTAAGAGTATATAATTTTTTTTTTTGGGGGGTGCATCACAATTATAGTTGGTCTATACAGGATTTAATTGAAAATGTGTGTGTGTGTGTCACGTTTGAGTGTCTAGTGATCATTTTTACTTATGTCTGGTAATGTTTGTATGTTGATTGGGAGATGTTCTGTATGAAAATTAGAATTTACGTTATACCGGTTGTGGTTATAGGTTGAAAAATATTAGATCTACAAGCACAACCGGTGTATCCTAAATATGTGCTTTCCTTAATAAAAAGGGAAAACTGAACAGTTGCTACTATTCTACAAATGGTAGAAACAGAGTTCTGGACAAATTTTGTGATGACATATCAACTTTCCCATAAAATGAACTACCACATCCTAAACCTGAACCCAGTACCAGTCGAAAGGAATGGAGAATTATTCATGAATTAAAAAACAATAAAGATATCATAATTAAGGAAGCGGGTGAAGGAAGTTCTGTTGTCATTATGGATGTTGAATACTACAAAAATACTATATCTTCTCTCCTGCATGACACTACATATTATGAAATAGTAAACAACTACCAACAATCAAAAACTATGATCAAACTAAAGACATCCATTTGCCAACCCCAAAAAGACTTATCCAAAAAGAATATGACTAATGCATTTTGAATGCATAACCAGCATCCGTTACGGACTTCCGAAGAAATTCACAAAAGCAAAATGATTAACGATGCCCGTAAACAATCCACTACAACCAGCATAAACATACAACACCCTAAGGACCTTAATTAAGACAGTTCAGTAAGTAGCCAGGTGCATAAGAATTCTTATTTGAACGTGTATAGAAGGTCTAGGAGTATTATAATAATAATAATAATAATAATAATAATAATAATAAAAATAATAATAATAAAAATAATAATAATAAAAATAATAATAAAAAAAAAATAATAATAATAATAATAATAATAAAAATAATAATAAAAATAATAATTGCATTAGTAAAATGAACAAGGATGATGTGTGTGCGTGTATGCGTATGTTTGTGTGTGTGTTTTGATAGTCCTCGGTAAATGTGCCTTGTTAGAATTTGTTCAAACATGATTTGTATTTTTGAATAATATTTCCTTTAATTATTTGTGTTTAGTCCGTGGTATTATATGGGCAAAGATAAAGTGGAATAACTTGGAATTTGGTGGACTTATTTGATGCACATAAATCTAAATGCTCACGGATGGGGTTTCATATTTTTTGGCGAGGAATTGACATTCTGTTTCTGAGGGCGAGTTTGATTTGCCCGATGTAATATTCGTTGCATCCTTTACATTTAATAGCATATGTTAGTTTTTTGATGAACAGGTAAAATTGCTACTAAGCTTCAATAAAACTAAATTCCCGACACTTAACACTTTATCGTCATGAACCACTTAACGCTTTGTCGTTTTTGTTATGAACTACTTAACACTTCATTAGCTGTCATTAGCCACGTCACTGAACTATGACACTCCCAACTTTTGACAACAAAATCTTATGATCACCGCAAAAAAAAATCCATGCTTGAGTACGTGATCATAATCAACCAATCAGATTGCATTTTAAACAGATCGCAACCGGAGCCATATTTTATGCATAAAGAATTCTGCAACTCCAGTCAGAAGCGAAACTGATTATGGCACAACTACATCTCTCCATCTCAATTTAAATCAGAGAACTGTCAAACCGGTAATGTCACTAAATAAATATTCTTAAACACTCCAGTTGCATTTTTCAACTTCCTTTTCCCAAATATGTTTTATCTGTGTGGGATATATAAAAAACTTACTTTCTTATATATATATATATATATATATATATGTCTGTGTCTGTGTGTGTGTGTGTGTGTGTGTGTGTGTGTGTGTGTGTGTGTGTGTGTGTGTGTGTGTGAATAAAACAAAGGAGGGACTTTATCAAAGTAAATGTAAGGCTTACATTTGCCTTGATAAAATTCCTCAGAGAATGAAACGGCTTTTGATTTTTATTCATATTGTCCTTTTATAGATATACTCCATCTGAAATGTTCACACACACACACACACACACACATATATATATATATATATATATATATATATATAGATATATATATACATGGTTCGTATTATTTGAAATTGGTGCACATCAATTAAACAAATCAAATCATGTATACTTGTAATTATTATTTTTACTTATATTTACTTTGGTTTTTAACTCGGTGAATGTGATTAAAACCAAAGTTATTTTTAGTTAGTCATCACTGTCATACCTTCTGGTTCGTCAGCCTCAGTTAGGATCAAATAGATATGAACAGATTATTTTTAGGGTATAGGTACTATTAAAATTTGAAACATACAAAATATGAAACCGCGTAAAATATTCATACTTTTTGAGAAAATTGCTATTCTAGAGCAAATCGAAAAACAGCTCTCAAACAAAACCAAGAATGATTGCCAAGATAAACCACAAATAGAACCATTTTAGAGGTGCAACGTGTTAAGATATTTATTATATTTATATGCATCGATAACAGAATTTATATGCATCGAAAACTGTAAGGATGCAGTTGCTGAACAACTTGCAACAAAACAACAAATAACATCAGAAAGCCAGGAAGGTTATGCCACCTCACTAAATATGAACGAGTTGATAACCAGGAAGGTATCGATGACGACATTATTTCTGTTAAAATGTTATTATTTCCATGCAGACACTTAAGAGAAACTATGGCAGGTTATTTTTCAAAAAGCAATTAGATTAAAGTAGTCCAGTATCTTATAGAATATATAAAAATAAAAGAAAATAATGCCTTTTAAAGTTTTTAATCAAAAAAATTATTGAATTTGTATTATTCTTTGTTTAATGGTAATTTTTCTTTGTTAATTGATGAAACAAAATCATTTATTTTCCCTTCTATAAATGCAAGGTGTCAGATTTTCCTTCCTCTGTTAAATACTTACGATATTTTTAAATTTTTGTTTGATTTTGTTGCCTCCAATTTGGAATTCACATGTAGGGCTGTTCCTTTAGCAGACAACCATATATTCTGTCTTTTTATAATTGATGTTTAGAAGATGTTGGTTACTGTTCCTTAAATAGGTAAAAAAAACAAAAAAAGACGCCGCCGCTAGACAATGGAAGATTGCCACTATGTTGCTTGGCCAAACAAATCATGTTTCCAGCTTTTTTCGGGCAGACAGCGGAGTTCGTACATGGAAGAAGACCGCGTGAGGCTAAATCTAGCCTGTCAGCAATCTGTTATGTAATCTCTTTAATGACCTGGGGTGTGTTCTATTGGAATTTGCAAATTCCATTAGTGAAATTTAACAGATATATCCACAGATCTTGTTGCAGACACTTTGCATTTCTTTATGCTTTCCATGTTTTCCAGTGGTGGTGCTTTTTTCGACAACTTAATGCACATAGAACATATCGTGCGCAGGTAACACAAAATTGGTTCCATGAACACTTACTCCCAAATGCTCTATTGCTCTCCGGTTCGCTATAGCATGTATTTCTTGCAACCATGCCCAACAAGCGCAGCTGAAGTTACGGACAGCCCTGAAATATGACTGGGTAGGTATACTCACGCAATGTTCGAAATCAATCACAAACTTCTTTTCTTCCCTCATAACCATAAGATCATAAAAGCATCAATCATTCACTTTTACGAACAATCAAATATGCGTCCCTACAGCTATGGGTAAATTAAGCATGGTAGACTGTGCTATCTAGCTTTGATTGGCAATTAATCTAGGATAAGGACAATACCGATTTGGCGTGAGGATGACAACTCCATCCTGTAAAAATACTTGCAAAAGAAACCAAAACTTCGTCTTATCGAGTCGTTACACTACACCCATCCAGTGTTGCACACAGAGCATTGCCTGGGGTGTTAAGATTTCAAGGTCGTTAAATATGTATGAATCTTTGAGACTGGGGCAAACTAGAAGATGCTCCATATTTTGTAACTGTCCACATTAGCAATTAGGATCAACATCAGACACATATCCTCATTTTTAAAGGTTGGCTCCACAGCGACCAACAACTGTTTGGGGTGATTAAGGCAGATCCAGAAGGGTCAGGCATCACTGGAGCCAGGAAGAGGGATTCTGTAGGGCTGAAAGAGAGTCTGTGTTACACATTATTAAGGTGGCTACAACAAAGGAACAGACGCTAACTAGGAACTCTGTTGTTCAGTGGTCCGATTGAATATAAAAAGCAGTGTCTTGACTTGAGCCTCTTTGTCACTGATTCACAGCCGTGGAGTGGATGACGATGGTCAGTATTCTGCTTCAACTGGTGAGACATATTTTACAGTGAAGTAGCAAAAGGCTAGAGCTGCAGTGCAAATTGTATGGTCATGGGCAGCCCATTTGGTGTCAGCCATCTTCTTTAGAATGTTGTTTCTTGATCCAACCTTGGCTTTAGTCTTTGCAATGTTGCCTTTGCAATACGGTCCAGAGTGACCCCAAGGTAGACAGGCTTGGAAGTGTACTCTAACCGTTTTCCATACAAGTTGATCTTGAGCTGGTGGTTGGTTTCTCTGTTCAGTAGATGGAAGGCATAGTATGGGATAAGGCCGCCCACAGCATTGGTAAGTGAGATCTCAACTTCCTCGAAAGATTGCTTCTGGAATACAATGCAGAGATCATCTACATAGAGGAAGTTCCTAGTATTTGGGTGGATAAACTGATCATTTGTGTAGCTATTGAGAAAGGAAACAAGCCCACTTCCTTGGGGAGACCATTCTTCTGTCCGCCATCGGTTGCGTTTCCTACAAAGAATCGTCTGTTTAACAACAGTTTCCTGACAAGTAGAATGAACTTCAAGACTCCAGTCATCCCGAGGTTGACAGGGTCATATACCGTAGAGAGGTCAACGAATACAGCACATGTGATCTCAACCTTCTCAAATACATCTTCAAAGAATTGTGTGAAGTTCAGTAGTTGACGTGCAATAGTTACCAGATCTGAAGCCTGCTTGTTCTGGAATGAGTTTAGTATCTATGAACGGAGCCAGATCTTTGAGATCTTGTTAGAGCTCATGCATTCATTAAGCATCTCAAGGAGCCTTGTGAGGGCAACTGGGCCCAGATTCTTAATCTGCTCAACAAGAATGTCGTCGAGACCTGTAGCTTTGTTGTTTTTCATGACTTTGTTTGCTGCATCCAATTCATTTTTTGTGAAGGGCCTTGTGTAGCTGAAGGGTACGTCTGGTAACTTGAGCAAATTTGGTATCAGAGGATGGTTATCTGGGTCACCTCGTTTTTTTGTAGCAGCTGGTGAGCGACCTAGTTGGCTGTAACTTGAGAATTGGTAGGGAATTTGTGTATTTATTTAACAATATCCGTATAGTCTACCAGGCTTTTCTGTTGCTATGTGTCATGTCTTTACTTTCAATCACTTCCTGACTCTTCTTCCGCCTGCCCTAAATGATGCAGTTTTTCAGGTAGCAGGTAAGTCAATAATGGATGAGTCCAGGTCATCTGTGAAGCTCTTCCAGTTGGCCTTCCTCAGACTAAAGCACCGCCTGAAGGGAGTGGTGTGAGGTGAGGTGACAGCATTCATCTTAAGACCAATAGGTCGATGTTGGGTATGAGAAATTGGGTCTAGCACAAACTGTTAAAGTCACCTATGACTACGTTAGGCTGAATGTCAAATATTGTCATTAGTGGCTTATAGACAGATCTGACTGGTATTCCCATGATGTCGATGAAGAGGACTCATATCATTTGGCCTGTTAGCTGATCATCAAGGATGAAGATCGCACTTCAATACTGGTCTTGACGTCTCTAAGCAATAAGGGTAATGCCAGGAATTCTTGGGTGAATGCTGGTAGGGCCACAGTGTGTCTCTTGCAGACATAGAATGTCACATCTGTGTTGGATACACAGGTCTGCCAAGAGATCTTACTTTGTGCCAGCGAGACATTCAATGTTAGATGAGATAATGCTGAAGGCCGGCCCTGAAGAGGAACCGTGTGATCTCGAGCCTCATCGACACTAGGGTCTCAGGGAGTCATGATTATAGAAGTCTGGCAGATAAAATCAGTAGCGTAAGTATAGCGTGTAGTGTAGCGTGGGGAAAGATTGGAAAACTGAACTCATGTGACGGAGACCGCGACGTGACCGTTCCTTCGGTGGACCCCGATACAACAACAACAACAACAGTCTGGCGAGGCTATGGACTTATTCTACACAATGGAGTGTGGGACTGAGGAGGAGGAAGGGGATACATGCGTTCACTTGCATAATTACTTAGGTTTTTACAATGATATTAAATGGATATTTTTATTTTGAAATGAACTATATTCTCCGTTATTAATTTATTACTAGCTTTACTCCTAACAATAAAGATAGAACAAAACTTGTAATAATGAAAATGGAATGATTCATCTAAAATTTATCCCAAAATAACCGTAACAAGTTAAAGAAAAATGACGTAGAGAATCGGGAAGGAAGGGCGACATTGAGAATTTAGAAATTTGTGCTCAACTTAATCATCGGTATTTTCATAGCTGAAGTGAATAAAGCGATGTCCTGAAGTGTGATATATAATATATATATATATATATATATATATATATATATATATATATATATATATATATATACTACGTTTGGTGTGCGACTCGAGTTTCGTTGGTTACCCAAATCATCGGGCACGAGATATAGCTTATTCTTTATTTTTAAAAAGTATACAGATGTTCATGGGTTGGACACTGATTCATAGTTCAAAAATAAAGACAACACAAAAATAGTACTAAAATAATATCGGGGTTTAAGCGCAGGAAATGAGGTGAACAGGGATCACATCATTCATATACAGGTTCGGGGTTGATGTATCTTATTTATATTGTTTGCGAGGATGTATTCTGGCCATTTAAATCATTGACCTCTATATTTGTTTTTTGTATGAATGATTCATGAATTTATAAATTATAATTTGCACCTTTAATTGATATATATATATATATATATATATATATATATATATATATATATATATATATATATGCGGGACGCTTCAAACGTTATGCTTCCTACTAAATTCCACAGAAGCTATAACATACAAGGAGCGTAATAACACTGTTGGATCGAGAAATGTTCTGCTACAATACATTATTTTCCCCGCATAGTCACCACCACTGGCAATGTATTTTTGTCAGCGATGAGCTAGAGTCTGAACGCTGTGCTCATAAAGATCTGCACCAGTGATGACCAATTTTTCACATACAACGTTACCGCCATTACCATCTTCTAACTGTTTGATCTCCATAAACGTTCAGCAAGTGTCGATGACTTTCATTTCAAACGCCATTTTGCCAAACTGGCGCCCAGTTGCTATCTGGTTCTATGCAAAAAGAAAATATTGACCATTGGTAAAAAGGTTCGAGTTCTGTTATATTACTAACATCCACCTTTTAGGTCGGAGGCTTGCATAATAAATTAGGAAGCATTAATTTTGGAACAAAATTTTATATAAGAGGCCAGTGCAAAAGAAACTAAAGTATTAGTTTTGGATTCATTTGGACAATACTATAACTGAAACTCGGCTACATGTCGTAAGATAACAGGTTGAACTATTAGGCGTAAGTTAAGCCTTTCAGAAAATAATTTTGTGCCAAAATTAGATAAGTATGTCTGGGAAAATACAGTTTCGAAAAAAATTAGCGTGAGACGTTTCACCAGTAATCTGACATTAGCAGAAGAAGAATTTTATTTGAAAAAATCTACATTACTAAAATAAAAATGTGTTTTACGTTAAGCTTGATTGTTTAATTCAACTGTATCTTTAAAAAAATTAGATTTGAACTAATTTCATTGAGATTTTTAATTGTCCCACATTGCTTTAAAATTAATTTAGCATGTAATAGAGATATATTGAAATAGTCCGGTCGTATATTAATGGTGTGGGGGGGGGACTCATAGATGATGTCAATTTCAATGCATTTCCGTCTCAATAAATTACGGTATATTTCCTTTTTATTAAAATGATGCTTTTAGTGATCAAATGTGTTTCAGTGAAACACAAGTGCACTGAGTATATTATTGAATTTCAAGTCTTATTTTTTTTTTAAATGCTAAAAAATCTAATCTATCAAAATCTATAAGTTATATGTATCTCATTACATTTCAGTTTTTCGGAATTCCAGCTCTCACTTTTGGTTCAACTCTCACTTTTAGTTGAAAATCAAAAGTTACAATATCTCATGTGTCACAAAAAAAAAAACTTCCAAATTCATGAGAGATAGACTCAAGTTGTACACACAGAGAAACTTGCATACCAGTTTAATATCAATTAAAAAATTTAAAGGATATATTCAAAGTTAAACATTCTTACTAATTTCTAATGATCTTTTCCTCAACCTTTTACCGATCATGAAAAATAATTATTTAAGTTTGACCCTAATTACCACGTATACATAATTTTCTGCGTTAACAAAATGAAAATGGATATTAAAATACTTTATCAAAAATGTTGACATTACAAGCATGTAAACATATAAATATAAGCCCTAACTTACGCCATCTACTAAAAAACGGGGAGAAAAATAACAAAAATCGTGATGATATCTGACGTACAATATATGGTGTGCTGCAGAGATAACTCCAGAGAAAGGCACTAAAAATAAAAATAGCATGGACATGGTACAGAGCAAAAGTTACATGATATAAAATATATTTTTAAGCAATCACTGTGAACCTGAATTATATTAAAGAATAGTAATTTACGATCCGCCTAAAAGTTATAAAAAGATTATTTTCGGTAGTAAGCCTATCATCCTGGAATTCACTTATAAAATGCCAGTCGGAAAAGCTCTCGTTAACAAGACTCGAGAATTTTAATTTGTTTAAATGACACGTTAAGAATATTAATTTTTGTCGTGTCATTTATATGTTAATGTTTAAATAACACCTCTTTGTTATGTTATTTTAATGTTAATTTGTTTAAATGACAACCTTTATTATAGTGCTATTTTAATGTTAATTTGTTTAATTAATACCACTTTACGGCAAGCTAGCGGCGAAACATAAAACGGCCCACTAGTAAAAACTAAGTTATTTGCAATATTATCAAATACTGCAAAGAGATTAGTGACGACAGCTACAACAGCCAGAATGAAACTGTGGGTTGACACATTATTATTATTATTATTATTATTATTATTATCGTTATGGGAACTTTTTAACAAACTTTTTAAAATATCTCATTTCCACAAATATTTTATTTGTTACAAAATATACTCTTCAAATATGAAGTTATATTTTTCGAAACGTAAATAAAATCAACTTTCATACCCACCTCAGACAAAAAATGTTTTATAAAAATGCAAATAAACTGCACTCTTGAATTTTATAGTTCGGTTTGTTTTAATAATTCAACTTTGACAAATTAGCAAACAAAATACTATTCAGTCATAATACAATCACAAAAAAACAAAATTCTCTATTAACTTAAACTATGTCCGTGTCATTTTATATATTAGTGACTCCGTTCTCTCTGTTATGTCTGTGGCTCTTAAAAAAATCTGCAAAAGAACTCCAATAAAGACATTGCATTTAAGATTGACGATGAAACAATCATTTATGTTATACCATATAAGAAAGGCTACAATTTTAAACTGCAAATTATTCTCAACAACACTTCGGAAAAGCACTTATTGACATCTTTTTTAATATAAAAATAAACATGTAAACTGTCATTGCTAAAATGCGGGAATAGGATTCATGATTGTAAAATTAAAAACATTGTGGAATTAAAAACATTGTGGAATTAAAAACCCAGCTACTTGGAAAAACAAAAATCCTTACAAAAGAAGCCACTGTTAATTCCCAAATTCATACTCTAGTTTACCAACCATTCAAAACAGTTAACCATATTATACTAACATACACTCCAAACAACGTCAACGAATTTTCACAAATCTTACCCATAAAAAAAGCCGAAAGTTTTTTACTAACGTCCCCTAAAAGATTGAAATATATAAATATTCCTTCTCCCGTCCACCCTAAATATCATAATGAACATCCTCCGTAAACTTGTAGCTAAAATTCCGGTCTATTCCTTGATAATATTTACCCATAGACTGATGAGGTTGCAATGGGGTCACCGCTACGTCCGACCTTCTGTAACTATTATATGTTCCACTTAGAAAATAAAGTCTTCAAAAACTTAACTGAATCCGCGATGTGTAGACACTATATTCCTATTAGCTAAAAAGATGAATGGAATATTTAAAAATAACGTTTAAAAATAATTCTGTCTTCTGCTTTATCTGTTAACTATACAGCAATAATCATCCACATCCTTGAAATCTTAATAGACTCTAATGACCAAACTTTCGTCACAAGTTTATATAAAAATCAATGTTTAAATTCTTACCTCTTTAATTATAATAGTCAGTAACCACACAGATATAAGAAAGCTATCATTAAAAAATTTAATCACCAGGGCCCACCTAATTTCCTCTTCCCATGCGCTATTTTATAAATGACAGTGACATAAAACAAACATTTTAGATTTTTTATTAAGTGCCATATCACTTCAGGACATAGACAATTATGGTTCTCTTTTCTTTATTATTTGTGAAATGTCATAACTTCTTGGGAAAGATAATGAAGAGGTTTCATATTGTTCCTCCACGGTTTTGAATTCAGAATTGTCCGCCAGAGTTGACAAACCTAGAGAGCCTGGCCTGCTATTTAATCCATAGATTTGAGTGGGAAAATCAATGTATACATTCCCCAAGTATATCATTGCGAAATGAATGCAACAGAATAGACCAGAAATTGACAATTCCATTTTCCTCACTGATAACCGCTACACTGGACGCATGTCCATTATTATAACAAGGTTTTTTTTTTTTTTTTAATTTTAATTTCCTTATATTTCTTAGATTCAAGAGAGAATCTCATTTCAGTTCAACGTACGACATGTAAGAACGTTAGTGTATCCTGATGAGGAGTTGCCCTTCATGACATTACTTAAAGCAATTCCTTGGTAGCGCTCATCTCTTCTTCCAGTAACATGTGAGAGGTTGTACTGGGTTACATGTATCAGCAACAAAGAGAAATGTGTGAAGGCATTAATTTTCCACCCCCAAGTATGGGTTAAATAGCAGGACAGTATGGACTATCTAGCCTTGTTTTGAAACCGGTCTGAGAGAAGGACAACTCTAAATTCAATAGGGTTAAGGGTGTGGCCAGCAACTTCACCCCGTAAAAACATACTTGCAACGAAAACTGCAGGGTGTTTAATAGTATTAAGGAGAAGGGAGAAAAGAACGATAATAATGTCTGTCACATTTTTCTTGTTAGTTCAGCCTTAAATTTTGGAATTCTCTGTGTATTTCGTTTGATGCTAATATAATGATCCGAATTACAAACTTTAATTCTATTAATTATTTAATTTTAATAGCTTTACAATGATGCGAATTATTAACTTTTTAAATCCATTTATTATTTTCAGCTTTTATTGTAACTGAAAAAGAATACATTGTTTCTCCAAAGTTGATTATAGTAACAATACCAGCTTAAATTCAAGATCTTCTTTCAGTTATTGTTCTAGTAATTCTATGGCGCTTTTAAGTAGAACACATGAAATGAATTTGCTTGTCTTTGATTAGTTTGTTATTGAAAAAGATGATAAAAATATTCAAGAAATATCTGAACAAAGAAAGATCTACCATTAATACTATTACAAATAGTTTAATATCTTTTCAATCAGATTCTAACATTGGCTAAATATATCATGATCAACATAATCTGAAACTTTAAATATTTAAAAAGTAAATAAAATATTTTTAAAACTAATTACTTACTAAATAGTTAGCTCAGCATTTCTCAACCGGTGCGCCTGGGTATACTAATGCACCCTGAAAGGTTGTCAGGTGTGTCCCAAGTGTGTAAATTACTCTTTTTGAGTAGTTACACGACTACTTATCGTC
This sequence comes from Acanthosepion pharaonis, assembly GCA_903632075.3. Taxonomy (NCBI): domain Eukaryota; kingdom Metazoa; phylum Mollusca; class Cephalopoda; order Sepiida; family Sepiidae; genus Acanthosepion; species Acanthosepion pharaonis. The sequence goes on along the minus strand of CAHIKZ030000145.1, from coordinate 95,169 downwards.
TCTCAGTTGCGTCTCTGTCTTCGGGCAGAGTGCGCTCAGGGGCTTCTCTGTCAAAGGACAGAGGGGCAACTGGGAAAACAATACTGAAGAGGTGCCCAGCCTTGGGGAACAGCTGCCCGAGACCGCGCCCTCCCATTGCACCAGGGCGGGGGGATTGGTGCTCGCACCGAGGCCAGCGCAACCGATGGTTGCGGGGGCTGAGGGGAATTTTTGTTCCTGTCCCGGGTGTACGCGCGCGGGTCCCCACCTAAAAATAGACCTTGTGTCACATCTCGTCCTAATTGGGGGGGGGGGCAGAGTAAATACTGTGTGTAAGGTGTAATTTATGAATTATTTTTATATTTAAAAAATGTTTATTTTTAAAAAGCTAAAGACACCAAGCACATGGCTTCCATTTGATATTTTAAACTGAATGCTAAATTCTTTAATCTTTAAATCAGTCATTATCAACCTCTCTAAAAAATAGCAGATTCTTCATAAATCCCTTTAAATGAAAACTTTTCCGCTTAAATATAGAATGAAATGTCTTCAAAATAAATGATTATTTCAGAAGGCCTCTTTATTATTTTATTATTTTCATATTATTTTCATGGATAATCTTTCTTTTTATTAAAATTTAAAGCGCGCCCCAGAGTTTTAGTTATTCTACAAGTGCGCCATGAAGTAAAAATGGTTGAGAAACACTGAGTTAGAATTAGATTAACGAAAATTGCGATATATTCTCTTACAGACACCGACTGGAATGCTGCATTTGATGTATGATTCCCATTCTATTTACATACAGTATTCTGGAGTTAGGCTGGTTATCCGCAGCGGTTGCCTATAAACATACCTCAATTTCACATATAAAGCTTGACTTACCTTTCCACCTATTTTTGGAGAGGGAGTTATAAAAACATACTATCAAATGTGAAATAAGCAAAGTTAGGGTTTTAATAATATCAAATACAGACATCAACAAAATTTGATTTGGTTTAACACGTACATGCATGTAAGCTAATTTTTTTTTTTTTAATTATTATAATCAGACCTGTCGCCAGTGCTTCGAGTTTAAGTCAGGAGTTCGCGAGTAAGAATTTCCACATTAAAATTAGTCCAGATCATTTTTACTGAGAGTGGTCAGGGTTGGCCCCCATCTTGGAGATGGGCCTGATTATAATGTTATGGTGGACAAAAAGTTGTAGTAAATCAACTCAGTTCAGTTAACCCATGCAGAGCGCACTCGATGCAGTTAAAGAGCTCGTCAGTAAATTGGATGCTCACTGGATGTCGTATACTTGAAGTCTTGTACTAAAACTAACCTAAGTTAGTATAGACGAGAAAACTAACCTAGGTTTGTATAGACAAGATGAAAATCTCCCGCCCGGGTGGACCCACTTTCTAAAATCAGTATTTCAATGGCCAAACATCAAAATACTCATTTTAGACAAGGGATTTGGCCAAGAATTTTTCAGCACCAAAACAAACACACACACACGCACACACACACACACACACACACATATATATATATATATATATATATATATATATATATATATATATATGGGGAGGGGTTCAGTTATCATGACTAAAGTTAATTTTCAACGTTTCTCACAAAAAAAGTATTTTTTCTATTCTAAAATAATTTGTTTGCATATTTAATGTGTAACCTTTTCAAATCATCAATTATGAGAGAAATGTAAATTAGTTTCTTAATTAAAATGAAATTTCATTTTTAGTATTTTTGTAGACATTGGTGTTAGTTCATACTTTACGAAAATCACATAATTTAGTTTAACAGAATTGTTATATAATTTAATTTTAGAAAATATTTAGCTTAAAAAAATTAAATATTTTCTGTTCCTGTAGATAATTATTTGAATTCAGTGTAATACTTCGTGAGTCTTTGGTGAAATTTCGTTATGTTTGACCTCTTAAATTTAATGAATGTTTGACCTCTTAAATTTCAAGGATGTTTGGCGTTAAATTTCGGGATATGTTTGAAATTTTTGAATTTCGGCAATGTAATAACTTCGATCATTTAAATTTTAGGATTTTATCACTTACGTTTCTGGGCTGTTTGACCTTTAAATTTCTTTAAATTTTGTGTATGATTTCTTAAATTTCAAGGATGTTTGACCTTAAATTTCGGGAATATTTAACCTCATAAAATGTTAATTGGTTTATAATATGAAAAGAAATGTTAAAAATATTCATTGAGGCTGCCACCGACATCAACGTTAAGAATTAAAATATATTTTATTTTGTTTTTGACTGATTAATCTGAGAATGTAATTGTAATAAAATGAAAATCTATTCACTCCTCAATTATTTATTGAGGTCTTTCGACATATCTATGTAATTCTGGAAAGGTGTCTTCGTTTATCAATGATGTGCAAAATTGTTTTCATATATCGTTGATTGTTAAGCTCAGTCACTACTGAGTGTTCCACAATTATGAAACACAATCATTTTCTAAAGACATACTTCTGGAATCAGTTAAAGCATTGGGTGTACTAAACTTCCGGTAGAGCTATTAGATAGATATTGTTATTAATAGTGACATTGGTTCTGGAAGTTATGATGTTCGATGTATCAATTCAAATAAGGCAAATAAGTACATCTACAACAGTGCATGCACGTAATTATATACGAAGAAACACAAGTCTTGGCTCGATCCAGAAAAACATTCTGCTGTTTGGTCAGATTTACGAATGTTGGTTGGACTGAAAACTTCTCCGCGATCTTTCTTAGATAGATAGATAGATAGATAGATAGATAGATAGATAGATAGATAGATAGATAGATAGATAGATAAAATATACATGTGTGATTGTATACGTGTGTGTGTTACTGATAATTTGTTAATACAACAATACTCTTAAAATACACTACCAATTGCTTGTTGAGCATTTTAACCTTAAACATCATTTCAAAATAGTTTGTTTTCATAATATTTGTGTACAAGATAATTTTCGATACTACGATAGAGAATAGTGTTTAAATTACTTATATTCGGTTACATAATTTTTACAGTATAACATGTATGTAAAACTTTCCAATTAACATTCCTGTAAAACTTGGATTAACCAAGTTAATGTCTTCCATAAGACAATATAATTACACTGTTCTAGGGTCCTTGTGCTAATGAATTTCGACATTTGAAGCAGGGGTTTTACTAAGATTCGAACAATCATTTCAGTAACAAAATCAAATTCTTCACCAAAACGATTATTTGTATTATTTCATTTATACATTTTATGATTACTAGGTAAAAAAAGATCATCATTTCATGAGATTGGAAATTCCGGTTTCGACATAAACAACGGAATGACATGAAATTCAGATTGGGTCATAATTATAAAAAAAGTAGCCGCAGTAAATATAGAGACGCCTTTGGCAGTATAACAGAGTGTAAAGAGTGTAAAGAGCAGAAATTCATTAAAAAAAATGATGATTCAAAGTAACATTTTACACGTACGAAAGAAATGTTTAGACAAGCTTGAAAGACAAAAGTCATCACTATACACTGAGCTGGGCAGTTTTGAATTGAGAGTGAATCAATAAGTCTGTAGCATGATACTGCTATTAGCTGATGGTTTTATCTAAAACCAACTTGTTATAAAGTTTGATGCAATCTATGGAAAAGGCATTGCGTTAAATGCCTTTATAAGTTAATAAGGAAGGAGATTATGTTGAAAAGTAAAAATTACTTACAAATCTAATGACTCAAGTTATGATATAATTTTTATTCTTTTTGGGTGGATTCTACAAGGTACAATAAAATGACTAACTTAAATCCTACGTCTCGTCCAGGCATTAATTCTACAGCAAAATTTTAAACAAATTTATAGAATTCTTTACTTACATTCACTGGTTCCATCGTCAGCGTTCATTCTGATGTTTTCTTGGAAGGCAGTGGACATCGACAGTAAAATGCCCAACCAGTTGTACTGCACTTTCCGAATTTGTAATTGTCTATTTAAAATGATTGTTGAAGATGTAACTGCAACCTTTTGAGTGTTGTTATTATTATCTATTTTTATTCTTTATTTTTTTTTAAACTATTTCTGATGATTTGATTTTTGCTGTTTTTCGCTTGAAGGCGAATTTAATAGTGTGGCAATCACTAGTAGATTATTGTTTTTGGTTTTGAAAAAAAATGACTCTCAAGTAGAGAAATACTTGATAACGGATTTTTTTTAAAGAGGGTGTGGGGAGAACAAGGTGGCCCTTTAAGGAAGTGTGAAGAGAGGAGTTAAGGCAGAGCAGGCGGGGGAGTTAGGAGCGGGAAAGATTGTTCAATCGTTGACTGGGCCGGGACTAATCAGTAGATTAGGAAAGACAGATACATAAACGCCATCCTTCTTTGCAATTCTTGCGCCATACACGGTCTTGTGGGCGGGAGTCGCGGTATGGGAAATAAACAGATGGGACCTTATTGCGTACTGAATGAAATGGAAGGTGAATAACACAACCACAACACATATTTTCTACATCCGTACACATTAACACACACACACACACCAACACGCACACATTATCAGTATATATTAACAGTCATTTCCATGTCTACTAACCTTCATGTACTCACTTATCACATATAAGAACATGCTACATTTTCAATCACGCCTCTTTCTTTCGGAGGACAATTTATTTTCGATGTTGATTAAAAAGCTAAACAAATCAAGTGTCTCAATTAACCAGTCCATATCTCCATTACGAGAAGATAATCATATAGCTTAATAATCAGACATGTGCTCCAAAGTAAATATTACGATAACCACAGTAAGAGTTAAGAACACATTTTCAATTGATTTTGCGTTGATTTTTATTGACCAATAGGAAAGCTTTACATGAAGTCGGTTCGTCCAATCAAAAAGCTTAGAAAGAATTGAGCCTCATTCTTGTAAAACTGATTTGTAGTTTGAGGAATATTTAAATGTGAAATCGTTAAAAAATATAACTTTTAAAGATGAAAATAACTGAATATTGACACAATGTGAATATCGCAGAACTGAAAAGTATTAATTATTCCAAAAACCATATAGAATTAAGAACTTGCTGTTAGTGTTTTCTGGAAATAATGTTTTAAAAGTTATTTAATTACTGCTCGGGTGAGATCATTGAAAATATTGAATAATTAAAAATTATTCAATATTTTCAATAGTCTTACCCGAGCAGTAAAGCTAAATAAATTTATTCAACCAATAATTGTCACTGATTGTAAAAAAGTTTTCCATTTTTTACAAAGCTCATCAGAGAATTTATTTAGAACACAATTTCTTTGTACGCTAAAGTGACATAAGATACTGAAATTATTTTTTTATTATCTACATTGTGTTTAAACATGAGGCATTTATTCTACTATGCTCCATTGATCAGTTTTCAATACTATTAATAATACGAGGAAATAAAATTAACCAAATGAACTATTAACTACTATGTGTTATGGCTCTTGATTAACTTTGCTGATTTGGGTTCAAGTTATTTGTACTTTGGGCAAATTTGCAAGCAAACCATTTATGTATTTGTAAAATTCATGAAATCCATAAATATGAATCTGTTAAAGCAATAGTTTGTTCATTCCATTCTACAAGACGAAAATTGTTAAATAGCAGCAAACGCGATGATTTGATTTCTTATCAATTCATTCAAGAACCTTTCAACAAAAATCTATAAAATAAACAAAAATAAAGCGAATGTCAAAAGAATTACATTCATTTTCGCTACCAAATAGTGTTCCATAGGTCTTCGACAAAACCATCTTAGAGAATTAGCAGTAGATTTTTTTTAAACATATGTTACCAACAAGTGGGCAAAACCATATTATGGAAATTTTTGTAAATTAAATTTAAAAATATTAATTTAGATCACCATCGTAGATTTACATTACAATTTTTTTCTTTGTTTTTTGATTGAATATTGTCTAATTTGAAATACCTCATTAACTATATAATTAAACTAATTTATCGGCAAATATATTTAAATAATTTTACAATTACCTTTATTTAGAAAAAACAGAAACTTTACGTTGATGAACATTTTCTGTTATATGTTCAATATTTCTTAATAAAATTAAACTAAACTGACCCTCCATTTCGTCGCCATGCTATAAATTTAAACAATTTTCATGAATATTTTGATACCCTAGTCAACCTTTGTATCTCCTATATTCATGGGCTCCTCGAGGCAGTGTAATAGTTAGCAAGCTTGTCTCGTTAGAACAATTACGACTGAGTAGTGAGTTCGATCCTCACTGGGTGCTCCATACTTTCGGCCTTGTGCCACATCTAAGCTACGCTTGGATAATCACTATCTCCTATATTTGTGGTATTCGTGCCAATTTCTGTTGTGTAGAATCTTTTCTCTTGAGACCTTCTCCAGAGATCTTAACGCTTTGCGAAAATAATTTGAATTCTTCTATTGGTACCAATGAATTCTCTATTCCAGGCTATCTTCTTCTTTGTAAAATAAGAATCTCGAATACATGTGCATAGCCTTGGTGTTTATATCCCAAAAAATCTTCCAATGGCAAGAGAATCGTTTCTTGAGTCCCTGAATGATTCTTTCATGTGCTCTCGACTTTCGTTATTAGCTTTCGACTTTCTCTGTTAGCTATCTTTTTTCCTTTATTGCATCCCTTCTTCCCAGGATTGTAATATATTACGCAAAATATCTGACAGTATAAAAATCTCTCTCTAAATTCATCTGCGAACATTTTTATGTTTGGTGATTTTAATGCTCATCATAACAAGTGGCTTAATCATTCTGATGCTTTTAATTTTCCCGTCCCGCAGTCAAATAATAGATTTCCCTACTCGTTTTCTTAGTAAATCTGACAGACAAGCTTCTTTACTTGATTTGTTCCTTACCTCCACTCCTAGCTCTTGTAAAGCCTCACAACTCTGTACTCTTGGCAATTAGGAACACGCTGTAGTATTTGTTGATATTTTTGGGGGTCTTCTATTAGACATGAACCTCCTATTCACAAGACTTCTTTCTGTTATCAGAAATACTGATTGGGTTTCAATTCGTAATTTTCTTCGCAACGGCCCTTGGAATAAAATGTTTCACCTTCCTATTGAGAATTGTGTTACTGAGGCTTTTTCTTGGGTAAAAGGCCACATCGATGCTTTTGTACCTTCTCTGAAATACCAGATGAAACTACAATTTTCTTGATTCACACCGGCCTATTCAACCGCTGTAGCCTACAAGAATCACTTCGGTCTGTACCAGCGTGATACTTCCGATCACAACAGACCGCCTCTCAGTGTCTGCTCGTAATAATTGTAAACGTGTCCTCAAAGTGGATGAGGCACCGTATAGCGTCTAAAAGTGTTTACTTCTCGTGGCTACTGAATAGTGTGTTAAGTAAGAGTAAGTCTTCTATCCCTCTTCTCTTCACTCAATTTCAGGTGTTCAAATCTTCTGCTGATACATCTTGAGGGATGTTGGATGTAGCAAATGAAAGTGTTTTGTCACTTCACCAAGAAAGGAATTTGTTTGCTTTTAAGGGAAGTGGTGATTATTTTTTATTTATGTATTTATTCTGTAGCGGACCCCTCGAGCGCCCCCGTATCACAAAAGGGTGATGAGATCACGAGAGGCCACTAGCATTTTCGAAGACGTTAAATCTGACAAGGCAAAACAACATAGACGACAGAACGAGGATATATATGATATATGCTAATTTATACTAGAAAAGAAATAAAGGTGGTCGGAACGGTAGAGATGCAGATGTTCCGGTGCAGGCATTGATGGTCGAGGTTGGTTGTTACAGGTGCTGTTACAGGTGATCGCTGCAGTTGAAGTTGATGTCGGTCGTGGCAGATGATCGCTGCTGGTCATTGTAGTTTGAAGTTGATGTTGGTCGTTGCCGGGATGATCGCTGCTGGTCATGGTAGTTTGAAGTTGATGTTGGTCGTTGCTGGGATGCCAACTTGACGTGTTGGGAAGGAAAGAGGAGCTGGCGTTGCGATGTTGTTCGGGCATGTCAAAAGTCCAGTGCAGGCGTTGCGTGTCTGCCGGTCGAGTCCGATAATAGTAACCTCCCGTATTAATTACTAACATAGTGTACGGGAAAGGTTAAGGACGACGTGCGGACAGCCAGTAGGGACGGAATGCCGATAGTCAAACAGGAGCCAGGAATAGTAGGCGAAGGAGAGAGAGAAGAAGGAAAGTTTCCAACTATCGTCAAGTTGGCAGACAAAAAAAAAATGGGAGCGTAACTTAATACGCAGCCCGGGTCGACGTCCTATATAATATATATAATAATATAATATATATATAATATATATATATAATAATGTAGGTTTACCTGGCTCTTTAGGTTTATATTATAAACCTAAAGAGCCAAATAACTTCCTAGGTTTCACCTAAACGGATCGTCAGGGTAAAACTGGCCAAAAAAAGGTAAAACATGGAACAGAATATATAGTTTAAACGTGGTCATGGCTGTTTTTGGTTTAAACTATATATTCTGTTCCATTTTTTAACCTCTTTGGCCAGTCTTACCCTGTCGATCCGTTTCGGTCAAACCTAGGTTGGTTTACCTGGCTCTTTGGGTTTATATATATATATATATATATATATATATATATATATATATATATATATATATTCTTTTTATATTTATTGGTTTAGTTTTATTATTCATTATTTAAACAGAAATTATGATAAAATCTTAAAAGAAAGAATGAGTAGTCCATTTGAAAATGTAAAATATGTTTGTGTGTCTGTGTGACCTCAAGTAATTTGATATTTTTTATTATGACTAGAAGTTTTTACCGAATTCGACGCGTGTGGTAACACCTCTTATACCATAAAACCAGCAGCCAAAATCGCCTCTTCATCTATCCCCCGGCAAAGTGGAACCCAGACGAGGTTATGCCTGTTGGCGAGATCTCGGGTAAATATCGAGGATAGATTTTCTCCTCCGGGCAAACAAGGCTATACCGAAGGGCAGAGTCTCGTCTGGGGAGGTAGACAGCAGCCCGACCCCGTATGTGAATGCCCTAAGCAAAAAACCGGCCTTGTGTAGCATCCCGCCTTGTGGAGAGGTGTCAGGTAAATATCGAGGATAGGTTTTCTCTCAATGCTATACGGTGACCCTGCTTGCGCAGATAATGCACTTTTAGCGAGTGATAGAACTTTGGGTTGTTTAGTAACTCTGTTCTTCGGAAGAGTATCACATCCACCATAGGAATCTTTTAAGGTCCCTATTTTTTTCTGCTGGGTTACCGTGCGATTCACTGCCATTAGCAATAGGTCGTCTCTAACCAGTAGTCCGACGGGTTACGACTTGGTCCTGTGCGGTGGTTGACCCATGACGTCTGCCGTTTCAGTCGAGCCCGTATGCGGTCCACGGTCTGCTTGGTTATGGGTGCGACCTATTTTCCTAGTGGACGTTCCGCACCCGCTCAGGGTGTCTTAGAGATCTTGTTCCTCGGAACAGCGTGATCCTTGCTCCCTGTCTTACTTTTCAGGAGTAAGACACTGTCTTTACTCTCATTATATGGTATGCCATTACCATTTATACTTTTAGGGGCAAATTTATTTTCTTCCCCCTGACTGCCTGGACCAGCGTACGACCTCACGTTCCGGTATCAGCAGCGTTGCCAAGGGTTTCTCTAGCCACATGGCACGACCATGCGTTCCGAGATTTTCTGTGCCCGTCAATAACCTTGTTATCTTCTGCGTGCACCCAAAGGTTCCAACATCTACTACGCATATTAATTCACGTCGCATACAAATCTACCCTCGAGCTCAATCGGTATTTTCTGCGCTCAACATGTCATCCCTGGTGTCTACCAGCATACTTCAGTGTATATAAATACTTCCTGCACAAGTCAATTAAGTCAGCTTTCTCCGAACATAGACTGTCCCAGATACCTTCTGCACATGTCCACTGATTCAGTTTACCTTCTCCGAACACTGACTGTTCCAGCTATATTCTGCACATGTCAACTGACACAGTTTACCTTCTCAGAATATTGACTCTTCCAGCTACATTCTGCACATGTCAACTGACACAGCTTACCTTCTCCGAATATTGACTCTTCCAGCTACATTCTGCACATATCAAATGACTCAATTTACCTTGTCCGAACATTGACTATTTCAGATACCTTCTGCACATGTCAACTAACTCACTATATCTTCTTCGAACACTGACTGTTTCAGCTACCTTCTGCACATGTCAACTGACTCATTTTATCTTCTTCGAACATTGACTGTTCTAGCTGCCTTCTGCACATATCAATTGACTCAGTTTAACTTCTCCGAACACTGACTGTTTCAGCTAACTTCTGCACATGTGCACTGACTCAGTTTACCTTCTTCGAACATTGACTGTTCCAGCTACCTTCTGCACATGTCAACTAAATCATTTTACCTTCACCGAACGTTGACTGTTCCTGCTACATTCTGCACATGTCAACTAACTCATTTTACCTTCACCGAACATTGACTGTTCCAGCTAACTTCTTCACATGTCAACTGGCTAAGTTTACTTTCTCCAAACATTGACTGTTCCAGCTACATTCTGCACATGTCAACTGACTCAGTTTACCTCCTACGAACATTGACTGTTCCAGCTACCTTCTGCACATGACAACTGACTCATTTTACCTTCTCCGAACATTGACTGTTCCAGCTACATTCTGCACATATCAATTGACTCAGTTTAACTTCTCCGAACACTGAGTGTTCCAGCTACCTTCTGCACATATCAATTGACTCAGTTTACTTTCTCCGAACATTGACTGTTTCAGCTACCTTCTGCACATATCAACTGACTCAGTTTAGGTTCTCGGAACATTGACTGTTCCAGCTACCTTCTGCACATATCAACTAAATCATTTTACCTTCACCGAACGTTGACTGTTCCTGCTACATTCTGTACATGTCAACTGACAGAGTTTACCTTCTCCGAATATTGACTGTTCCAGCTACATTCTGCACATGACAACTGACTCATTTTAACTTCTCCCAACATTGACTGTTCCAGCTACCTTCTGCACATGTCATTTGACTCAGTTTACCTTCTCCGAACATTGACTGTTCCAGCTACCTTCTGCACATATCATTTGACTCAGTTTACCTTCTCCGAACATTGACTGATCCAGCTACCTTCTGCACATGTCAACTGACTGATTTTAACTTCTTCGAACAATGACTGTTCCAGCTACATTCTTCACATATCAAATGACTCAGTTTACCTTCTCCGAATATTGACTGTTTCAGCTACATTCTTCACATGTCCACTGACTCAGTTTACCTCCTACGAGCATTGACTGATCCAGCTACATTCTGCACATGTCCACTGACTCAGTTTACCTTCTTCGAACATTGATTGTTCCAGCTACCTTCTGCACATATCAACTGACTCAGTTTAGGTTCTCCGAACTTTGACTATTCCAGCTACCTTCTGCACATGTCCACTGACTCAGTTTACCTTCTCCGAACATTGACTACTCCAGCTACCTTCTGCACATGTCCACTGACTCAGTTTACCGTCTCCGAACATTGACTATTCCAGCTACCTCCTGCTCATGTCAACTGACTCAGTTTACCTTCTCCGAACATTGACTGTTCCAGCTACCTTCTGCACATATCAACTGACTCAGTTTACCTTCTCCGAACATTGACTGTTCCAGCTACCTTCTGCACATGTCAACCGACTCAGTTTACCTTCTCCGAACATTGACTGTTCCAGCTACCTTCTGCACATGTCAACCGACTCAGTTTACCTTCTCCGAACATTGACTGTTCCAGCTACCTTCTGCACATGTCAACCGACTCAGTTTACCTTCTCCGAACATTGACTGTTCCAGCTACCTTCTGCACATGTCCACTGACTCAGTTTACCTCCTACGAACATTGGCTGATCCAGCTACCTTCTGCACATGTCATTTGACTCAGTTTACCTTCTCCGAACATTGAGTGATCAAGCTACCTTCTGCACATGTCAACTGACTCAGTTTACCTTCTCCGAACATTGACTGTTCCAGCTACATTATGCACATGTCCACTGACTCAGTTTACCTTCTTCGAACATTGATTGTTCCTGCTAGCTTCTGCTCATGTCCACTGACTCAGTTTACCTTCTTCGAACATTGACTGTTCCAGCTACATTCTGCACATATCAAATGACTCAGTTTACCTTCTCCGAACATTGACTGTTTCAACTACCTTCTGCACATGTCAACTGACTCACTATACCTTCTTCGAACATTGACTGTTTCAGCTACATTCTGCACATGTCAGCTGACACAGTTTACCTTCCTCGAACATTGACTGTTCCAGCTACCATCTGCACATATAAACTGACTCAGTTTAGGTTCTCCAAAATTTGACTATTCCAGCTACCTTCTGCACATGTCCACTGACTCAGTTTACCTTCTCCGAACATTGACTATTCCAGCTACCTTCTGCACATGTCATTTGACTCAGTTTACCTTCTCCAAACATTGACTGATCCAGCTACCTTCTGCACATGTCAACTGACTCAGTTTATCTTCTCCGAACATTGACTGTTCCAGCTACCTTCTGCTCATGTCAACTGACTCAGTTTACCTTCTCCGAACATTGACTGTTCCAGCTACCTTCTGCACATGTCCACTGACTCAGTTTACCTTCTCCGAACATTGACTATTCCAGCTACCTTCTCCACATGACAACTGACCCAGTTTACTTTCTCCGAACATTAACTGTTCCTGCTACCTTCTGCACATGTCAACTGACTCAGTTTACCTTCTCCGAACATTGACTGTTCCAGCTACCTTCTGCACATGTCAACCGACTCAGTTTACCTTCTCCGAACATTGACTGTTCCAGCTACCTTCTGCACATGTCCACTGACTCAGTTTACCTCCTACGAACATTGACTGATCCAGCTATCTTGTGCACATGCCCACTGACTCAGTTTATCTTCTCCGAACATTGACTGTTCCAGCTACCTTCTGCACATGTCAACTGACTCAGTTTACCTTCATCGAACATTGACTGTTCCAGTTAACATCGCCACTTGTCAACTGATTTGACAGTTCCGAGTATTTTATTTTGTGTATATCAACTCTTCCGGTCAGTAATCTACACATATCAGTCTATCTCTTGTGTATACAATATTGACTTTGTGTAATATACCAATCGTTACGTTTTTCTCATCATCGGCGCTACATAAACTTTTTCTCCTTACTAGATTTTGAGTTTCCAACCACAGCTTTTCATCTGATTTCTCCGGAACACTTTTCAACATGTACCTTTCGCATTTTTATAAATTTTGGCACATTTATTTCAATTATTCGTTTTTGTTGTCCTTGCTTTTGACCTTCCAGATTATTGTGTTTATTTTTAAATGTTAGCGGACACCGTCTGTTTAAACCAACTTAGGCTTTTGTGCTTCCGCTATACAGTGAGGTTTTAATAATTTAGCATTTTCCCTTTGGGCTAGAAGGTGTCTAAAGCTTTCCTAGAGACGATGTCTCGATAAAAACGCTAACAGGATAATAAGAGTAGATAGGTTCATCTATCAATAGATAAGAATGGTGAAGCTTCGGTTGTTGCTTTAAATATCTCGAAGGTATTTGATAAGTTTCGGCAAGGTGGTCTTCTTCACAAGTTGAATGATTATGCTATTTCCGGGCGAATTTTTGAACTGATTCCATCTTTCTTATGAAATCGGGAAATTAAATTTTTCTTGGACGCTTGAACGGCCACTATTCTAGATCTTATTGCATTAATGCGGATGTCTCCAAGAGCTTTATCCCTGAGCTTACGTTGTTATTAATTTCTGGTGTCATCAGCTCTCAACTCAGTATCTATGCTGATCACACAACTATTTGTTCTTGTCTTAATTGTAAATCTGATCACTTCGATAAGGTCAAACTGGCAGCTGATTTAAAAAATAATCTACAATCTGTTGTTAACTGGGGCAAGGAATGGTCTAGTTAATTTTAATGCCTCCAAAATGAAATTGCTCTCTTTTAATTGTCTGAGAGAACCCATTTTACCTCCCATCAATATGGCTTATACTAACTTTCCGGAGAGTAACTCCTTACGACTTCTCAGGCTAACATTTTCCGCTGACATGAAGTAGAAAGATTATATTGAATCAGTTGTTAGGTCTTTTGCTAAGAAAGTTTGTTCACTGTGTCGTGATAGACAATTTTTCTCGACATAATCTATTTTACACATTCAGCCATGCATTGATTATTGCTACATTTCATCTGGTGCTTCAGCTATGCATTTAGAGGTTTTTGATAAAATGCAAAGAAGAATCTGCAATGTTATTGGTCCTGACCTGTCATCTGGGCTTCAGTTACTTTTCTCCAGCCGTAACGTAGGTTCCTTTTCTCATAGTCTTTCACATGCAGTCTCTCCTTGCATCTTTGTAATTTTATTGCTTTGCGTCATTAAAAAACAACAAATACATTTTTCATATATACATATATTTAAACGTATCATATTTTTTAAAAGTATTTATCCACAAAACTAATTGTAATATTTCGCATATGACAATTGTCATATCCTTGTAATTTCAGGTTTTTTAGTTTTATCTTTGAAACAAAAAAGAGTCCAATATTTACAGATACGCGAATGGCTTATTTATCATGTGTAAGCATTCAATTTCTATCACGTCACCAGAAGATTTTGCTTACACAATATATCTATCTATCTATCTATCTATCTATCTATCTATATATATATATATATATATATATATATATATATATATATAATAAACAAAATGTGCTCTCTGACAAAGTTCGTACATGCGTCCCTGTCTTCATATTTATGATTTACATATAAAATTACGAGAATTTTTTGTGTTTTTTCAAGTTGGAAGAACTTCGGCCAAAAAGCATTCAATAGATAACTAGAGCAATAATTTTCAATATTTTTTTTTTTAAAGTTCAAGTGACTTATCTGGATAGCTGACTCAAGAGTTTTGCATCGAAAGGCTCATTAGGGCCAGATGCTTGATATTATCAAATACTCTGGGTCGGTTAACCAGATAACTCACTTGAACTTTTGTGAATTTATTGAATATATATATATATATATATATATATATATATATATATATATATATATATATACACACACACACACACACACATATATATATATATATATATCTTTCACCTGTTTTTCTTTTCATTTTTTTCTCAAACTTTTTTGCTTCTTACTTTCAGTCCTTCCCACCCTCTTTTCGTGCCATCCTCCTCTTCCTCGGTTTTTCTAAATCATTCTCACTTAATATTACTACGGACGCTTCTCGGCTCGAAAGCGTAACTGATTTCAGCTCTGAGTGCTTGATGATCGGGCAGATACTGCAGACTGAACCAAGGTAGAAAAGCTTAAAAGTTATCCGTGTAAACTAGCAAAATCTTCGTATAAATTACAATTTGTTCTAGTATAGTACTTTTCCTTTATCATTAGTGACATTATTTTAACCAAAGAAACAAAAGTGACAAAAAAAGAGAAACAGTAGTACACCACATGTTAAAATTGGCTCAACCAGATGAAGTATGTATGACGTAATAGGGAAAAAGTTAGTGTAGCTGTGGCATCCATGGACGCGGATAGGATTCAAAAGTTTTTAACTGTGGAATTATTGGTGTAAGATAGGGCACTCTATCTCTGTAACAAGTGTATACAGGAATACACGAATTCTGAACAAACATAAATGGCATCTAAAAACTGATGCAAAAAGATGATATAAAAGCAGGAATCACCGACGATTAACAAGAATAGTATCCACCCCAACAAATGGGAACATTGTTTCAAATTACATCACAATTTAATGCGTGTGCTGCTCAACGAATAATTCACATATGGACACAGCCCATCAGTAGGATGTTGGGCAAGATATGAAAAGCTCTTTAATAATGTTGGGTATTTTCTGTTAGAGTACATAGGAGCTACTACTGAAACTGAAATCTTTTTTGTCAGGTGTAATATTTACATACCTTGTTGAAAACTATTTGTACTACTTTACGTTTGCTGTATTTCTCACCGGTGATTATATTGCAGCATGATAATACAATGATGCCAGGAAAACTTGGCCGACTCTCAGGTATTACAATGTTCGCCGCGTTTGTTACATTCAACATATACCCATCTGATGACTCCAGAACCTCGCAGACTCCATCCCACGTCGCATAGCCACCGTTATTCAAATGAATGTAGGAACTAAACGTTATTATGCAAGGCTCTCATTTTTTGGCACTTCATTTTAATAGCAATACCATCGGGTGCTGAAAATATAAAAAGTATAAAGTACTGCATACTAAAAACACACTTAGTCATAGAACTACTGTCTAACCAGATTGAGTTTATTCTCGGTATTTTCGCTAATTAAGGAATACATTTTATATTATGTTCGCATTATATTAAATAGATTCATCTAAGACGATAAAACTAGCGGATAAATCAATGATGATAACGTTTACAAAAGATAAAATTTAATATTTATGCATCCTTCACAAAAATTTGTAAATTAAGAAACAATGATAAAAGTCTAACAAACGCTTCAAAAAAATAATTTTAAAATCCAAATTTTATAGACAGTAATTGCTTTATCAAATTAATTTTTCTGGATGAATTTACAGAAGGTATCATCATAAAAATCGGCCAAATATAAACTCCACGCAATGCTAAAAAGTACATTACACAAACATTTAAAAATGCAACTTGAATAATTTTGAAACCTGTCATGTGGCTTAAGTAGTTGCGTATTTCCTATAGATATTTACAACCAGGTACAAAAACCAGGGTTTTTAGTGCTGACTTTCCGAAATCGACATAATCTTAACGCGTATTTCCACCTACAGCATATTGCTCACTCCTATGAATAGTTCACTCCAAAGAGTTCGGTTCACAGTGGCTGTATTTCTTTTTCTTCTGGTTGTGTGTCACACCAGTCCAAGGCTGTTGTCACGATCCCCTGATCGCTGCTTTCAAATGAGTCTAAGACCGCTGATCCTCTCTCCTGGTCGAATGGCGACGGTATTCGAATTGGTCCGGAAATATTTGGTGTTGACATTCTTGTGTTAGTTTTTATCATATTACTCTTCCATGATGGCTTAGGAAAAATTAGAAGAGAGTCAGCAGGGTTGGAAAGATTTATACACAAGCAAGTTTAAAGAAGGCTTTCTTCCACCATACCAGATACCAATTTGGAAATTATACTCTCACTCTCGTTGAGTTTCTGGTTTGTTTAGACAATAGTTCAGTTTTACAAAGTGAGATGAAATAAATCTTGTATTTTCATAAAAAATTTAAAATACATGGCAAACATCGTCAAGCAACTATAAAAAGATAATCGTACATCTCTCTAAATTTGTAGAATGTTCTCCTTTCTGCTTTTTTTTTTCCTGTTACTTCCTTTTCTTTTTCATTCAGTTTCTTTCTTTTCGTCGTTGTCGTCGTCCTCGTAGTAGTAGTAGTAGTAGTCGTTGTCGTCGACTTTTAGTTTTTCTTTTGTTTAGACCCAGAACTATTCAACCCTTCAGTTTTCAGCTTGCTTTTTCTTTTTCATTTTCATTTAAGTTCAGCTAACAAAATCTGCTGACGTCTTCTTTGTGAAAGTCGAGACCCTTCTCCCTGTCTGATCAACCAGAATTCTTAAGTCGGATACGAATAGAATCAGAAATTTGATATTATGTTATTTCCTTTCCACATTAGTAAAAAATCACAAAATTTATCTCTTTAAACCACGCTCGTTTGAAAACTTTATTTGGGTGGGTTTTGAGACCATCAGACATGAGCCTCTTTTTTTACAGATTTTTGAAAAGCAAACTTTATACGGGTATCTTTTTTTTTTTTATAAATCGTTAGGCTTTATTTTTGGCGGTTCTTTTTCAACAGCAATTTGAGCCTCACATATACAAAGTTTTGTACATCAAATTTTATTCAAGCTATTTTTACTAACCGTCTGGTTACATTTTAGCAATATTTTTAAAATTTTCATGAAGCAGAATTGAACCCAGTTGATTAATCAGTACCGGTCGCATTAAGAATGTGCAATTGAATGTGCATTTCATCCAGTTACAGGCAGTAAACTTCGGCAGCGATTCTCTGGTTAGATTCCAGGAAACTGTAATGGATGACGCCAATGGCGAACCACCAACAGTCACAAAAATATGGCTGTTGGTGCAATTTTGGTTTTGGAAAGTGTTTGGTTCCTTCATCATGATCAAACCATTGAGTCAATCGTTTACGATTGTCAATAAAGGATCCATTTCTCATCACAAGTTACTATTCAATCAAGAAATAGATCATTCGAATTTCGCAGCTTCAGCATCGAACACACTTTAAAACATCTAATTCTTTGACTTTCACTGAGTTCATGTAGAAACCATTTATTGGGTTTCTTCGCCTTACCAATTTTCTTTAGATGGTCCTATATTGTTGAAAGACTGAAACCTATTATCTGAGACATTTCTCTGACATTTTGATGTGTGTTTTGTGTTTTCAGATGTTGATTGTCATTTTCAGATGGACGTCCTCTCTCACTCTGATCTTCCCATTACGAAACTTCAGAAACCAGCGCCGTAATCTCAGATCGCAAGTGGATTCTTCCCTCCCCAATGTTCTATTAATGTTGAAAGCAGTTTGTGAAGCATTTGGACTCATGCAAAAAATAATGTATATTATATGTATATAATGTTTAAAGTTAAATTCTGAAATAGGTTGATATAAAATTAACAAAGAAGATACGTTAATCGTTAGGAATGACTATTCTAATATATTAAAATACAAAATGTTTATTGTAAAATCGGACATTATTTTCCGAATAACTTAATAACAGATAAAGAAATGAGAACATACTTACGTTGATTGAATATAAGAAAGTTAATGAATGTGACTGGCATCTGAAAACGTTATAACAAAGATCAGCAATTAAAGAAGAAAGTGGTCTAAAAATCTATGTTGATTCTCTATTTTTTGCTGTTGTTTGTTACACAAGTTCGCAAACCTCAAAAGAAGACCTGACTGGTGGCGGAAATAGTTGTGTATATCCTACCAGTGCCAAAAAGTGGTGTTCAAATCAAGGTGAAAAAGCCTACCCCACTTGTGAACAGGCCTATCCACTTGGTGAACTATAATTTTCAATACCTCATTTACCCATTACTAAACCGAGCTAATAAGTATCAAGAATAATATGTATACTAAAAAAAAAAGATTAATCAATGTTAATTGTGCTAGAAAGTATTCAAATGTTAAACCATTTATTTACATTTAAAGACTGATTTGTATTTTCACCATTAATCAGAATTTCAACTTATAGTAATATGAATTTTATTAGCACACTCGCTCAAAACGAAATATGTCACAAGACCGCGTTTAAAGTGGAAATCCCATAAGTACATTGGATCAAATACTAAAATTATTCCAGCCACTCCAATTGAGCCATTGATTAACCCTAGCCTCCTACCGAGTTAGAAACTAGACGACTTTATGCCACAAAACTCAAAAAGCAATTCGATAAAACGATATGCAATATGAAATGAGATGACTGATTCTATTAATCAAAGCCAGTGATAACTTCACTTAATAAGAAAAGGTTCAACAGAATTTTACAATGTTATTTCTTAAAACTACTGATTTAGAACAAAAGTTCATTACATTTTTCTAACATGTGACTGAAATTTATAACATATCTACATATTCTGAAATGTAACATTTAAACGCGTTTAAATGCGGTTTATGTGTGGATTATGAAGTTTAAACGTTTTCATGTTAAAAGTTAAAACAGAGGAAAATGAGATATATTTTTGTCATTTGATGCTCTTTCATATCTGGAAAGGAAACATGATGTACAAACAGCAAAAAAAAGATATGTACCGATTATGGAGATGGTACCATAGCTTAAAGCACTTAAGAGGTTCGCAGAAAAAAAAATTGACCTGGAAAACTGAGAACGTTCCGAGAGCCCTGTATTCATTGATGATGACCAAATCGAAACGCTGATTAAAAAATAATTCAAGGATTATACTCTGCTTCAAATTAGTCCTCTTTCTAATTCACTCTACATCAAAAACATGTACTGTTCGCTATTTGACCAATTCAAAACGATGAAAAGCATCCGGAATTGACCAATGAGGAGAGTGTCGTTTTCCATCAGAACAACGACAGACCTCACGTCTCACTTCAGACTCGGCAGAAATTGGTAAACTTTGGCTGGAATATCCTACTTTACTCGTCGTACACATCTGATTTCTCACCTTCAAATTACCACTTATTTCTATCTCTACAAATAGGAAAAACTTATTTCGACCCCTATTAATAGGAAGAATTTCAGGAAGCCTATTAAAAAAAGCCATTATTGACACAACATAATTCTCTTTATTAAAAAATGTTTCAGAAATAAAATATACTTTTCTGAAACTTTATTTGAGGAATATTAGCTGATTTAAAGTTTAATTAATCTGAATTAAAACATTACTTTTAGTTTAAAATATCACAGAAAAGCATTTTTAAAACGGAGGTCGGAAGGTCTTATGTAATTACAGATTTATTTACTGCCAGATATCTGGGAAATATAAGTAAGGTGGACACAACTGAAAAAAATTACTTGACGAAATCAACGTGAACGCCCTTTTATTAATATATAATTGTTGTTACATATATATATATATATATATATATATATATATATATATATATATATAGTTTTTACATAAATTCGTTCGTTTTTATCATTTATTTGGACGGGCTGCATATTAAGTTCCGTTCCCATTTTTTGTCTGCCAACTGGATGCTAGTTGGGCCTTTTTACTTCTATTCTTAGTTGTCCAGTTATAATACTACGGGAGGTTTCGACATCGGACTCGACCAGCAGATACGCAACGCCAGCACCGGACTCTGGATCTGACCAACAACATCACAACGCCATCACCCCATCGCAACACCAGCTTCCCGTTCCTGCCAGGCACAGACCAGACCAATCACACGTCAATTACCTGACCTCGAAACCCAACCGACCAATCAACCAACCAGTCAGCAGCGATCACATACAGCGACCAGCGATCGTCCAGCAGCAATCACCTGCGTCGACCAGCAGCGATCAACTTACCAGTCCGACACGACCGGAACGCCCGCACATCAACGTCCCGTCGTCGACATCACCAGTCCAACTAACGACACGACCGGAACACCTGCACCTCAAGTTCCGTCGTCGACACGTCCAGTCCGACCACCCTTCAATTATCAGTCCATCTAAACCTCGGCCTATCTGGTCTGTATTGTAAATAAATTTTGCATTAATTTTAAATATCCTCGTTCTGATGTCCATTTTGTTTCACCTGTTAGAATTCACGTCTTTAATTTAAAAATGTTAGTGGTCCTCTTGTGACATACTGATTTGGGGCGTTCGGGCCATTTCACATCGCTCCCCACTCCAGAGGTTCAACTACAGTAGTCTGAAGAGGCTAATTCAGTAAAATATGATGGATGTGGCAGAACTTCCCAACCGAGCTCTTTCTTTATATCCATAAGTAACTTGGTGTGGAGCAAGTAAACTGGAGACAATGGAATGGCGCTAGAGTTTGTTTATCTCGGTCAATGCGTGTGGCACCCATGCGCCGTGTTTCTGGACCTTACCCATTGAGTGAAGATGACGAACTTAGCATCTTCTGAGCCAATTTCCTAGTGGTCTGGTGCGGCTCTTTAATCAGAGCGTGCAGTTGGTTCTTATCAAACTGAACAGGTCGGCTATAACGTGGAGAAGTTATGAGTTTGAACTTCCCTCCTTGAAACGGGAAAACCATTTCTATGCCATTCGGTCGGTAAGGAAGTCATCTCCGTACAAAGCACTAAAATGTCTCGAGCAGTTTTGGTAGCTTTGGTAGCTTTGGTAGCTTTTAAATTCAACTTTCATTGAAAGTTCTTTTTTTCTCATGACATTAGTGTTCATTTAATTTACAAAAACAATTAATTGCTTTTCTAATTAAAGAATGTCTTAGTTTGATTGTATATTTTTATTTTACGATTCAGAGTAGATTTTTGTAACTGGGAGTCCTGTTTGACAAAAAAAAAATGACAATTTAAATTCTCTGAGTACTTACTCATATAACAAATATAAACATTAAGCGATACAAAAAGTAATTTCTCAAATTTTCATAAAAATTAAATGAGTTAGGGTAACAGACGTAAAAGAAAATATTTTTAGAAAAATTTTCTAAAAAGAAACGTTTAAAAATAATTTAATTAATTTCTGAATAAGTCCTGAAATTTTCATTAAAATCTGACATTTACATGCTTTTTTCAAGAATTTTCAAATCAATGTTTTTCACCGCAAAAAGACGCTTTAAAGTCTCACGTTGACACAAACAGAAACAAGATTTTTAACCAAAATTTCCAAAGTTCTAAAAAGGATAAAAAAATAATAAATTTTGCATCAGAAAATCCTTTGATCTTTCCTCGTAATAATAACAGAAAGATTTTAACGATAAAATTTTGTTTTTATTATGTTTGGGACATTTTTTCATGTGTCCTCTTTTTAGCGAATTTTGAGCGGTACCTACTTCAGAGATCGTTCTATTTTAGTGATAGTTCAGTCAATTGACTCTACTAACGCTATCCAAAAATTATTGAATAGAATATTCCCTTTCCCTCACCATTTTTTATAATAGTGGACCCCGACTTAAATGAATCTTACGAAATGACACATTAAATTCGTACATACACTCAATTCACAAAAGTTCATTAACATTACCTTTGGTAACATCTATGAGGATCTTACTTTCAACTTGATGTTAAGACTTAAAAACTAATAATATTCAGAAACGTAAATGTGTTGGAATATTTCCAAGATTTCCTACATCTTTTACACTGTTTTTCATGAGAAAATGTAATGTTTTCGCTTAGAAAATGTTTTCGCTTTTTCGACAATGAAACAGTGCATTTCAAATGTTTTATCAAGTATATTCCGCTTGTCAGAAAGAAAGGTTGTTTCAAATTTAATATAACACAGTTTATATAAAAATAGATTTTGGTCAGTCAGACATATAAAAATGTGGTCATTTTCGTAAAAAAATGATTGACGGACAGAAAAATTTTTAAAAAGTTCAATATGGTCGACTCCTTCTCTCTACTTGGTTTAAATTAAGCAACTGTAGGGATATAAAACGCGATTATATTCCTTTGATCAACATGAAGTCACATGGGTCACGTGACAGGCGCTTAGTGACGTCACTTCGTAGTGATGAAAGTGGGCAGTCAATCAGCTTCCAAGAGTCAAATCGAGTAGTTTTTTTTTTTGTTTTTTTTTATTCAAGCCAATAATAACTAAAGAAGAAGTATGTCGCTATTATTAGTGTTCTGCACATTCTCTTGACTTAAGCCATAACATTGTGGATAATTAGCGACTGTTGTTAATCTATGGAAGCCCTCAATATTCGCTAGTTCAAGATACAATTCTCTCTCTCTCTCTCTTTCTCTCTCTCTCAAATTGAGTAGCTCTTGTATAACAGAAGTTTGAATCGAGTAATTCACATATTTAAGAAAACTATTATAACTGATCGAGCAGTCATTTTGGCTAGGGGTTGAGTTTCGATCTAACGTGTTCCACGGTCGATACATGTAAGTAATTATCTACATGGTCTTCCTAAGTGTGCGTCTATACTATTACAGACCAAGGAAAGCGGTCCCACTTTATCTATATGCATCATCTGAAAATAGAATTCCTTCACAGTGAATTTCAGATGATTTTGGAAAAACGATACTTACTGGTAAATGAATTTATATTGGGAACGGGGTAGCGATCGGTTTTCGTTATAGTAGTGGACAAAAAAAAATCACCATAACAACGATAAATTCTGTGACCATATATACTGATGATCATTCACTCTTTAATTGAAAAATAACTCCTGAACTTTTCATTTTTTTAAATTTGGCTTGAGCTGCTTGCAAGTTTGGCTCGGAGAGCTACCTAGTTTTTCCGAAAATTGGTGAATGTCTTCCTGTGTTTATTCTGTGACAGACTCCACAGTATTTTGTGGTTTGCACTGTCGTGGGGTGGGGGGGTGATGCTAAACTGGAGTATTTTTCTAGTAGTTTATAAACGTCAAAGTTCAACTTTAAATTGTAATAATTTAGTTTTGAAAACTTAGCGTAAGTGTGATTTATGCTTTTCTCATTTTTGCTTGCAATGTAAACATGAATGAAATTGCATCTTCCAAAGGAAGTAGTCATAGTCGTTGTCTCTACATTCTCTTCAATGATTGGTATCTTTTTTTTTTTTTTTTTTAGCAGAAGTGTTTTTTTACAGAAGGGGGCTACTCCAGGTAGAGGGTTACGTTAAGTTTCATAAAAAGTGTTTGGCCGACGTTTACAGATTATACGGATAGAAGAAGAAGGGTTAACCCTAGACAGGTTAAGGTTGTAGTGATCTGGAAAACATTCTCTTGGGAGTCTGTTCCACAGAGCAGTGGTTCGAGAGAAGCTATTCGAATGGAATTTACTTTTCACCGATGGAATACAGAGGTAATGTGGGTGGGGTTTACTACAATGTAAGTGGCATGGCGGGTCCTAGCTGTGAAGATTAGGCCTGGAAAAATCAAAGAATGTAGTTCGTCCGACCACTTTACATGGAAGTAGCGATAGAGAAGTAAGAGGCTAGAGGGTGAAAAATGATTCGTTACTCACAAATTTTTAGAGATGCTTTTGAACTCTATCGAGCCTGGAAAGTGAGAACTGGGCAGCCCCCGCCCAGATGTGACAACAGTACTCGATTTTCGGCCTGATCTTGTTCTTGTAAAGGTAGAAGATAACATGAGGAGTCAGGTACTTACTAGAGCAGTACGGGGACCCGACCATGTTACCTGAATCTTTAGCGATGGATCGTATATGAGTTAATTGAGGGGACATCTGTAGGTGACTGACAGTAGTTCTAGGTTTGATCGGCGGTGATGGAATACTTTTGCTAAATCTAATTTTAAAAATATGTTGTCTGGTAATCTCATCATAAAATCGTGTATGTGGAGGAATGTATATTTATCTAATGTTGTTGAAGCACTGAGACACTGCTAGTCAACACATGGCTGAAAGAATATATGTACTTGATGTAGTAGCAAAGGCATAAGTGCTGCTAGGTAGTTAGATAGCACCATTATGTAGCATTACTTTGAATTCACTCGCAATCTTTGTAATCTGTGAAGTTCCGGTCATTTTTATGTGGTGTTTAATGTGGTACTAAATAGCGTCCTAGTGGATAGATGAATATATTGCGGGTTGTAGCTGACTGAAAATGTATCAGAAGGTAATTTATGTAAGGCAAAGATTATGCGTGCTTATTATGCATTAACCCACAACGCGTAGATCAAATAAAGAATATAAGGACAATTTGCATTGCAAGAAATTACTAAAAACACAGTAGATAGAGATCCAACAATAAAGAGATTTTTATATATACAATAGATATACATGCAAGGATAACAGAATGTTTGTTGATTGTGGCAATTGAGATAAGGTTATGAAGAATGTTCATGCAGAAATTTGGTCAATAAAAGTTAATGGTTTTGATTTGTTAGTGAAATTAAAATAATTTGGTTTCTGCAAGGAAAAATCTCAATGTGTTCGTTCAAATATTAGTATGTATGCGTGTATTAATTGTTAGTTAGATTTTAAGCTGTGAAGAGTTGTTTGCCTTTAACTGTGTGGCTAAATTGATGAATTGTACAATTACTGTTTGTGTAGTGAAAACGTTCACTTTTTAAGTCAATTGTACGCGGACAATGGTCGATTGAGTGCTGTGTTGAGTTTGTTGAGAATTTTGAAGTGATGTTGAGTCAGTGAATTGACACGCGTGGAGTTTGGTAGCATCTCACGAAACTCGATGACTGACTGACTTGAATTGAGTCATGTGGCTGTTTATATAGACTTTGGTGTCTAAAAATCGGCTCCAGGAAGCTTCGGCGGGGAAAAGGGTCTGTTTCGACTTTACAGTTTAGTGTTTCTTAACTAATAGAAGATTGAATTTACTGAAACGAAATGGTGATTGGTTAAAGCTTTTTTAGGGAAGAATACATCTTTCCAAAAGGGGTGGAAGGATAATGTGGAAGATTTCACAAATATACTAAAATTGGATAGTTATCTGATATTCTGGAATAAACCATGTCATGAGATGCATATAGATGCATCAATGTTGGATGAAACAGCAATCAAATGGCCAGTAGGTATTTCAGATAGGATATACACCTGATTTGATCAGCAGAGAATAAATATCACCAGTTCAGAAATTAAAGTATCAGAAATCTGTCAGCACAAAGCACATTGTGACAGTTTATCAAATCCTACAACATGCCAAAACCAAACCCAACAAAGACTTCATTGAATACCTGACAGTATCACCTAAAACTAAGCAAAAATGCATAATGATACACCAAGTTATGTAGTTTCTCTACAAAAATACTGAGAAATGATTCTCCAGGCAGTAAATATGAGTTATTCCTGGAGAAACACAAAATTGTTCCATGTCATTAACAAAAGCAGTGGCTATGTATGATATTTTGTAAACATGGGAGATGCATTAAACATCATACTGCTTATCATCAGGATATAATCCACTCCTGTCTGCTTCCAACTTTGTGCAGCAATTAGTGTTATTTTGCTGAATGATTGGACTTGTCCCCATGATAAAAAAAATGACATCAATAAAGTAGAATGAGTTTTAGAGACTTTATTACATCCTGTCTCTTTACTATGAATCATAATCTTCAAGTATCTAAGCCAATTTTTTAATCATTTTTAAGAGGGAAACTGATATTTTGCTGCCAAAGTGGAATAAATGTATACTGGAGGATATTCTGAATAAATAATCTTTTATATTTTCTTTTTTCTTTGCTTAAACATTATGTTGAGCAATCTAATAATAGTCGTTCATTTTAAGATTAAAAGATTAAGATTTTTAAAATGTATTTAAAAAAATCATAGGCTTCATTAAATGTTCAACTTAATGACATATAATTCCAGTAAAGTAAAAGGAAAGTAAAAATAAACTTGCATTTGAACTAGGAACTAAAACATAGTGTACGTGTATTAATAGGCAGGAATTAAAAAATATCTCAATAAATTATTAACTTTGAATGAATAACAATTTTTAGTTTTCAGTTGAAAGCTAACTTTAGCAATAAAAAATTTAGATTTCCAGTTTTTAAAATTCCACAGATAAAAAAAAATAGAATTCATATTTGCCAGTATAACAATCATTATTGCAGTAGGCTTTTGTAGCAATACGATTTCTCACACATCCTTAGGAGATAAATAGAAAAAATAATCTATTTAAGTCAATATAATGATTCAGAGTTTCTTAGGAATCTTGTCTCCAGCACATCTTTTAGTCAATTTAATGACTAAGATTTTTCAGGAAACCTGTCTCCAGCCTGCCTTTTAACTGACAAACATAAAATTTTGTTAGTGATTTTAGATAATCAAAAATGTAGAGTCATTTGAAAAATTGATCACCCAAAAGCTGAATGGTTGGTCTCCATTTCTGGAACTCAAGTGTACGGATAGGGGTGATAAGACCTCAGCAAGTATAGATATAATTAGGAAGTCAGCAAGCAGTGAGGAGGAAAGGACCAGCAGTAAGTCAGCTGTCACTAAAATGGGCAGGCAATGAGTGTAAAGGTTCTTTTTCTGTGGCCGGAAGTTAGTAAGGTAGCAGGTTCATCTTCACAATTGACATTGTCCATTAAGTAAAAAATCATATTGTTTACTATTTCACAACCAGAGTTTGAAAAGCATTTGTCGTTACTCTGTCGATCACAGCTAGTGAGACAAACATGTGAACATAGCAAGCCTGGTGTATTATCATACAGCTGAACTTGGATGTCATCACAGCTTGTGCCATGAAGTGCAGGAACGAACTGACAGACTTTGTAAAATATTTACTTTGACTCTTTGCATGGAAATTTTAATCAATGCTTTAAAAATATCATTAGATAATTGAATACAAAAATGAAAGTAAAGAGCACTTAAAATAGTCACTTAAATGTTTCAATTCAGGCGTAGCTATACATAGGCTAAGTGTTATGCATTAATGTCCAAAAGCAATCAACTGTATGATTTTTAAGGGCAAACCAAATTGGTTTGCCAATGCTTATATATATATATATATATATGTGTGTGTGTGTGTGTGTATGTATGTATATGTATTATATACATATATATATATATATATATGTGTGTGTGTGTATGTATGTATATATGTATTATATATATATATATATATATATATACACACACATATATATCATATATATATATATATATTATATACATGTATATATATATACATATATACATAAACACACATGTATATTATATATATATATTATATATATATATATATATATATATATATATATATATATATATATATATATATATGTATATATATATATATATATACCTATGCATATATGGATAAATATATATACCCCAACATATTTAATCCCCATTTGTATATTTTAGTAATAAAATGGTTATTTATTATCCCTATATCTTTGCTTTCTGTTGTTTGTCACCTACCGTGTTTGTTCATTAATTGCTTCCATTTAGCTCGGCCGTGTTTGATCAACCAGGACCATTGATAAAAGAATTTGTGATTTTATATGTTACTGTGCCACCCACTACTATCATAACAGTAAAAGAGGGTGGTACGTAATAATATATATACATATATCTATATATATCTATATATATATATATATATATATATTATACATTGTATTATATATTATATACATACATAATATACACACACATATATATGAAATACATATACTTATTATATTCATATTATATATGCATATATTATATATATATATATATATATATATATATATATATGTATGTTTTTCATATGCATTATATATATATATAAATAACATATATTATATACATTAGGTAAAAGCAATATATATACATACACACATAAATGTTTTAATAAGTCTATAAATCCACATGCATTAAAACAATTCCTATTCATCTTGTGTCTATGTTTGTTGGATCCAACATAATAAATAAATAACAAACTATGGCTGTTTTGTTTTTAATCATTTAATTTTCATTTTGTTTAAAAAGAAAGCAAGAGAATTAATAGAAAAATACATTTGTAAATTTGTATAAAAATACAATATCAAAAGAACCCACACACCACTATTTACAACTAATATAAATGCTTTTTTGTGGTGCATGATTACATGTGCAAAAGATTAACACTAAAATAATTATAAACAGAATAATTTAACTAAAGATTGTTGATTTGAACTATGTTAAGATCAACACTGGTCTACAAATTTTGACAAGTGTGCTTTAGTTGGATTTTTGAAAAATCATAAATGAAAAAATGCAGGTAATTTTACCTTCTATAATGTATTGAAAATTTACAATTATGAATTTTTCCAGTTCATATTACTCCTTAGACTTAAAACAAAGGCCTGATCATAAAGGGAGATAATCTTCAAAATCATTTTTACTAGCAATATTATTAAATGATGAGCTATAAGTCCAAAGCAATTTAAATCTCAACTAGTATAAAATAAATCATCTTGTGATTTCATGAACAGACCCTCAAAGACAATGATGATAATATTCCTTATATAGAAGTTTAAAGGCCTTAAAAAATAAGTGTTATTTACATGTGTGCTTGTAACTATTGAACAATTTTAAGATGATAAAATTGATATTAGCAGATAAAAAATGAAGTTATGAAATGAAAGTAAGTTAAATGTGTAACTATTTACAAAAATGAATGTGCATAAATCCCAGTGATGAAAAGCATGATTAAATAATTACTATACAAATAAGTATGAAGGCTTACCAGTGACTAACCAACAATACTAAATGGAATTAGTACTTCTAGGATTTTGTAGATGTCAAAGCCTGACTTTATTTTAAGTCTTTTTTTTGGGGGGGGGGGGGGAGAATTAACATATTGAATCATTTAATCAGACTAAGGTTATTCATACAAGCAAGTTGGATAAGTAATTTGAGGTCAAGGAGACTGCTATTTCAACCATTATTATAGTAAAAGTTTAGTAATAAAAATTAACAATGTAAATCACTTTTCAGTGAAATACATATTCAAACTTTTTACCAAGATTTCAAATTTAGATCATATCTTTTGTAAGTGTTATTCGACAAGAGTGACAAGAGTTGAGGAATTATGTAAGTCATTTCCTGTCCAATAAATTTTTACTGATTTCTGTCCCAACCTAAAAGAATTCCCCTTGATTTCTTTTGAAAACATAAATTTTCTTAATAAACCTGTTTTATTTAGTAAAGAATTGAAAATTTGACTTCAATGCTGTAGTCAGAAGAATATAAACATAATTTTACTTTTTAAAAAAAATTCATTATAAATATTCGGTGAGAAATTTGTTTTCATTACTCTGTCTACTATTTACATTATTTGGACTATTGTCCTCATCTTTGTTGCCATATTTATCACATTTCAGCCATTGTATGCTCAGGCCTCCTTCAGGTGGTTGGAATGTCAAACTGAACCCTTTATTTCACTCGCTGGGGTAGACAGTTCTAGTTCCACGTGCCATGTCTAATGGATGTAAGGACAAAAATAAATCATCTTGGGATTTCATGTTTTCTTGTTGGTCAATTCACTTTTTCTTACTGTTTCAATTTTTCTGAAAATCACTTTTTGTAACATTCTTAAACCCAATTTTTTCTTGTTCTTATTTTACCAACATTTTCACTTTTTCATTAAGGACACATGGCACAGTGAATAAAGGCGTTGGTTAGATCCAGTGACAGGACCCAGAGAGTTGTGACCTGATTAAGGCAGTGAAGAACTTGGAGAGGTGAATTAACAGGAGATTACTGATATCTATTAGACATGGCATGTGGAACTAGAACAGTCTATCCCAGCGAGTGAAATAAAGGGTTCAGTTTGGCATTCCAACCACCTGAAGAAGGTCGGAACATACAATGACCGAAACATGATAGATATGGCAAGAAAGATGAGGACAATAGTCCAAACAATGTAAATAGTGTACATAATACCTCATCTCAGAAATATAGTCTATGTCTATTCTACATTGTGTCAGATTTTATTATGCAAGTCAATGTTTTCACAATAAAACTATTAACCAAGCAACGTTAGAAAAATCTTTAGGATATATGTTGTATGTGTTTCAGCTTATAATATCTTTATTAATATTTATAAATCCAAAATATTCCACAGATATTAACACACTATTTCATGTTCCTGAATAAATTATTTTACAAAATAAGCTCTTTGACATTCTATAAACATTCATAAGTCTTTCAGTCCATTGATTTTGTTAACTTTTTTTTCTGTTTTGACTTTAACATTACTTGCAGCAGTTTTGTTTACTGTTTCCCATAGATCTTCTTCACCTAAATATTGATTTCTATTCTCATATACATCATTTTAAATGATTTTCAATTCGGTAGAAAAGTTTTCCATTATTAAAAGAGAGGTATATACCTCTTTTTTAATAATGGAAAACTTTTCTGCTGGATTAATTACTGAAGAGACTGGGGTTATTGCATTCATTTGGTTTCTTTGAAAGCTTATTTAGCAAACTGAGCAACATTCAGCTTTACAGAATGTAAACAAGCATTGTCTTGCATGATTATACTCTTTTATCTTAAAGCTTATTGGTTGTAACCCATACCACTCAAAAAATATCTTAGAATAATTCTCTGCATTTATCTGGATACTATCATCAATCTATAATTTTATTGCCTAAAATTTAGCCCAAAACATTATATCAGTTCAACCATGTTGAAGTTATAGCTTTATGAAAAACTCACTCAAGCCTCACCATTCACCAGTCCATTCAATGTAACACTACAGTAATCTCTAAAAATGAATACTGAGAAATCAATTTTCATGTAATTCTTCACCATAATAGTTTGGCTAAGGACATGATAGCAGCTAATGTTCTTAATATTCATCTTTTCTGTATATATTCACAAGACCAGTTTTTTTTCAAATGTTTTCTTGTTGGTCAATTCACTTTTTCTTACCCTTTCAATTTTTCTGAAAAATCACTTTTTGTAACATTATTAAACCCAATTTTTTCTTGTTCTTATTTTACCAATGTTTTCACTTTTTTTACGATTATTCTATGAGCTATGTTCTACACTTTTACAATTTCCAAATTTGTGCTCCTACCACTCAATAACTTTATATGATTTTACTAACTTCTATTGGTTAATATCAATTTTATTGTGAAAACATTTACTTGCATAATAAAATATGACAGTGTATTAGGTGTGTGCAAAGGTTCCCCGAGTTTTTATAAAAATTAGTTACTTAATAATATCTAATACATATTATTATTAATGAAAATATTTTCCTTGGCTATCTATAGTGCTTATATTAGGTCACTCTACAAGTGTTATTGGTACCATGCAACCCACATGCTTGAATTGTCAGACACTAAACTGGTTCCCCATCAGGATTTTCTGGTAAGGAGGGTGGCTAAGCTCCAAGGAGGATTAAAAACAAGATCTGTTAAAGAGTGAATGAATGGCCATCTAACACAATAGAGTATACTGGGTTCAATAGCTATGCATGCAACCAATATGGTAATGATGTGGCATCACTGAGTAGAAGGCTTTCTAGACTGAAGTGAATGGCCAGGTTGGAGTGTTCCCCTGATGGAATCAACAGCCACATATCCATGCGTAAGACAAAAGTTGGAGGACATTGGCTATGGTTTGACCTGGAGAGGAATGGGTTCTGCCAGGTCTACTTGCCAAAAACACACTATACATGAATGAATATCTCTCTAGCTTTAAACCCAGATATTTGGAAGGGAACTCATCAGGTGCTCACCTGAACAGTGTCCCTACTTCCAAACCTAATTATGGGACTGATGATGATGATGATCTATGAGCTTATGTCAGTGTTCCTGAAGATTTCAAATTCTATCTTGAGAAAATAGCTCTGGCTTTAATGCAATTAAATTATCAATGAAACTTTGGTCAAAAACATTTAAATTTTTGACCAGATAAGGAATAAAAATCTGATATCACCAAGCCAGGTGAACATGTGGACAAATGTTGCCATGCAGTAGTAGTAGGAGATTCCAGTCTTATAAATGGTCATATTTTTTTTCACCAACAGTACTCAAACTTCAAAGATGTCAACTGTAACACTCTTTAATAAGTTTCATCAGTCTTCAGTAATTGGAAATATAGCACAACTTTCATATTATAACAAAAACAAAGCAAAAACCTTTTACTAAATATGTTAGGTGCTGCTGTTGGTGCTCCAGACTGTCTATGATTTTTTTCTGAACACAATTTTTGTCTCAGTGTTTCACTAATTCATGTAGAACCTGGGTTTTTTGGGGGATTTTTTTTATCTTCCCATTACTTTGCAAATGTCTTAAAGCTGTTGAAAGACCAACAAAGACCAAATGTTGATTGAATGACATCATTATTTAAATGAACTTCCAGATCATCATTTCTAAATTCTTCTAATTTGAGGGTCAAATTTATGTTAAATTTTGTAAATCATTCACACTATATACTATTTCCATCACCACTTTCCCAACTTGAAAAAGAACAACATGCAGTGTCGTATGTGTTTCTTGTTTACTAACATTTCAGTTACATGATAAATGAAAACTGAATACAAGACATTAAAAATGGGTTTTAACAGTGTATATTCAGTCTTTAGTTTTCAAAGAGAGGGTTCTATGAACTTTTGCACACACCCAATAATTTAAAGATTAACTTTTTCTAAACTGTGATTAGAAAGATTAACAAGTTGATCCTATAATTGTTAAATTATGTATATCGTTTCAACAACAATTTGAGATATAATTAGCAAATAATAAGAGATGCTAAATAAATTATTAATGTAAGATAATTAACGAAGCTAAGGCCCCAACAAAGATGGAATTGTTTACATTTGCTATGAAAAATGAAATGAAAGTTAAATTATATCAATGACAGCAAATCATTTTTTAAAAAGTTTTTTGTGAACTAATTCTCCCAACAAAAGTTGGGAAAGAAAAATTAGAACAAACAGAAAAAAAAAACCCAATTGTGTATGAATCAGAATGGGCATGATTAAATATTTATTAAAAAAAAACAAATGCAGAAAATGCCGGTATTTGAGTAAAAATTCAGTGGTATTTTTTTTTATGTGCACAGTATGAAGAACCATCCAATATAAAATACTTTATTTCATACAAGAAGAAATTAAAGTAAATGATTAATAGACACACTTATAAATCTGGAAGGTGTGAACACAAATACATATTTGCTGCACTTTAAAGGCAGCAAGATTTTAAAAATGAGAAAAATATTTTCAAGACCTTTTCATGTCACAATGTAAATTTTTGATGAATACAACTTGTGCATGATACCAATGATGATATATAAGAGATCTGTACCAGAGACTGTATAGCATAATGTCCAAATGTTATATTGTGAAAATATTTAACACTAATTTTGTCATAGAGCCAGATATACTGTCATAATAAATCATAGGAAAATTAATGAATTATTTAAATTGAAAAGAAGAAAATATTTGTGACTGCAAATTAAACTGACACCAGCCATTATATATGCCTACATGTAGGTTTGCCAGTAAAGTCCCATAGCCTAATTATGTTTATAAAAAAAAAAAAAAATTTACAAAAATATTTATTCTTCAACCTTGTCACTGAACTTAACTCAACATTTCTCTACAGTTCACAAAGATCAAACATTATGCAGTGGAAATATCAGATCAACATTCAGCTAACAATTTAGAATTATTGGTTCACCCTCATATATACTACAGAAATGAAAGAAAATGTTTTTGAATATCTGTAAAAGATAAAATGATCTACAAAAATGTACAAGCTTTGCAAAAGATTTTGTGATAAATCTTTTGACATTGAATTTTAAAGTTCAGAATGTTTTAAAAGTATTAACACAAGTTCATTAAGTGAAAAATATTGCAACTTATAAACTCAATTTTTCTTTTTTTTAAAGGATTTCTTTTCTTTGTTAAACATACTTGGAGTAAGGAGAGATTTAGTCAGGCAGCAAGTTTTACTCTAACAAATAATACAAAGACAAGTTGCAGTTTTTTTAAACTACTTAAATCCAGAGCAACAAATTTGTTTAATTCAAAACTGAAAATCATCAAAAATTTCTATGAAAATTAACAATTTACTATTCAAAATAAAAATTGCTCTTCTAAGAGGATGAAAATATTTGATGCAGCCTGACATAAAATGTGACAAATAGTAATGCATAGATACCAAATTCATTAAAAAAAGAAAAAAAGGATGTTTAAATGCTAAAATTTTGCTTGAAATTCTAGACAAATGTTAGTACTGACTCAATGTGACTTTAATTTTTATTAGAAATATTGATCCATTTTTTTTTAACCTGTAACATAATAATAAGGTAAGTCTTATTTTTCTGCATACATTCCACATTCTTTGAATGTGATAAACACATGCTTTCATTTCCTAAATTTAGTCAAACTGGAAAACAATAAATATTTGCAACCAACCAGTCAGTAAGTAAGTAAATTCAGTAGATTTTAAATTTTATTGTTTATACAAAACTCCTATGAAATTTCAAACACATGTAATCTTATCTATAATTCTATCATATTAAAAAATAGAAGATATTTCATTTATTTTATATCATAACCTGTGCAGAAGTATTTCTTAAATACTCTATAAGTTGGTATACATGATTGTTTTTATGCTCAAAGCAGATAGGAAAATGGTATTTTAAATGATGATAGATTAAATTTGCAAAGGTTCACTGTATTCTATAAAGTATAAAGAGGTTTGCCAATCTTTCATGAGCATAATTTTACCTTTTGTATGGATTTATATAAAACCCCTTTCCCAGTAGTCAGATGATCCCGCTGAGTTATTGCCCTTGGCACACTAGAGAACTAGTTAGCACTTTAGGCATGATAGATAGCAGATATCACAACCAACATCTAACTTCATACCTTGTTGAATAAAAAAAAAAAGATATTAAGTATTAGTCAGCAGCCTTACCTTGACTTAACTTAAAAGGT
Organism: Acanthosepion pharaonis; assembly: GCA_903632075.3. Taxonomy (NCBI): domain Eukaryota; kingdom Metazoa; phylum Mollusca; class Cephalopoda; order Sepiida; family Sepiidae; genus Acanthosepion; species Acanthosepion pharaonis. Next base: position 59,132 of record CAHIKZ030000145.1, on the reverse strand, counting down.
AGAAATTTTCTCTAATAATGACAATCCCTTTTTGTAAGTACAATGTTTATGTAAAGCTTTATTGTCTCTCTCATTGGTCATGTTAATTCACTCCTCTTGGAAAAGCCTTTTGATGAACTTTGCAAGAAGGTTATATCATGTTCAATAGTGTCAATGCACAAAACATATCTCACAGTTATTGGAACATAAGCACTAGGTTATATTACCCCATCAGAATTTCTCAAGCAGGTTGACAGAGGGTTCAGTAAATGAGCACAGTCAGGTACATTTTCATTCAGCAAATATCAACTCAGTATAGCTACTTGCCTCACTGAATGAATCTATGCCATGAGAGCATATCACATAATGGATTTACTGTCAGCATCAGCTGTGTTCAGCATACAAGTGCCAGGCATAATGTCCTTACAGAACTAATAGCAGGACAGCAGAGATTAAAATCCTGCATGAACAAAATGACAGAAGACATAGTGTGTTTGTTGCTTAAGGAAAAGCACAATCATGGACATAGTGGTTCAAATAATCATTCCAGTGAAAGTAGATAAAAACCAATATGTTGAAAACACAAAAGACTTGGAGTAAAGGTGAATTCTTATGGTCATCCATGTTATTTCAATGAACAAGGAAAAACGGGAGAAAGTGGCATAAACTCTCAGTGCTGCTAGCTCTGGCCACATACTTTACATGAGTAATAAAGCTACTGGAATATCATTCTTAGTGGACAGCACTGCATAAGTGTCTCTTCTTCCAGCAACAGAAGCATATAAGTTCTAAGTTGAATAAATTTGACTTACAGGCCATAAATGGTTTGTTAATACATACATATGATGAAAAGTATATGGTGCTCAATTAGGTTTATGCAAAACACACACTCACATTCTTACAGTTGCTCATATGAAAAGTACTATTTGGTCTTACTGACCTAAATTGCTAGTGATTAAGAGACCCAGAAACACACCTTAAAGCATCTGAAGTTGTTAGGTCTGGCACCCTATTATGTCACTCAACACAATGCATTCCTCAAAATTTTAAAGGAGTATCTTTCCATTCCTTTTATAAGGAAGTTTTGCCATACACAATTACACATAAACAATCAGACCACCCAACCATAGTAAAGCCAGATGCTTGGCACCAAACAAAAGCTGCTAAAGCAGAATTTCAACTGATGATGAAGTTACATATTACTTCACTCAAAAAGTTCCAACATCTGGCATGCATGTGGAGACTACATGGCACTGAATTCCATTATGAAACCTGATAGGTACCCAGTACATATGGGACATGACATAACATAACAGTTGCTAAAACCATAACACCTGTGGAGCCAGAACACATTCCAAAAATGGCTATTGTTGCACTATTTGGGTTGTCTGATTTTGTACAGGCACTGTTTGGCTTGTGAAAAGCAGCCCAAACATTCCAAAGATTTATAGACCAGATCTTACATGATTTCCTGTTCATCTGTATTTACGTCAATGACATTCTCTTTGTTAGCTGGAATATACGGGACCATATTAGTCATGTTAGGCAAGTGTTTGAATGCTTGAAACAATATGGCATTGTAATAAACCCAATAAAATGCGTTTTCAATCAAACCAAAGTCACATTTTTTAGGATAAGGTTAAATCTATTCAAGATTCCCTAGCCCCATGATGAGACACTTGCACCAATTCCTAAAGTTCATAAACTTTTATCATAGGTTCCTCCCACACACTGCACAAATACTTTTGTAATTTACTAATATGTTAACCAATGTACAAAAAAAAAACAGCACTATCATATTGTCAGAACATGCCATAACAGCAATCAACAAGGTGAAATTACTGTTAGTGCATCCAGCCCAATCATGAACTGTGCCTGGTGGTAGATGCTTCCTCAATTGGCATTGGAGCCTGTCCTGCAATAAAAATGTAACTCAGAATGGAAAACAATTTCTTTCTTCTCCAGAAAATTGTCAGAGTCAGATAAACAGAGCATGTTGTTTGGTAGAGAATTGTTAACTACATTCTCTGCAACATGATATGCCCATCAACAATTCCATATATTAGCAGGCTATAAGCCTTTACTTAGAGCCTTGCAACCTTTTAGACAAATAATTTCCATGAGAAATTTGCCAATTAGACAACATACCATAATTGACATCTGACATATCAAAGGAGCAAATAACATCCCTGCAGACACCTTATCACATGGAATCAATTCCTTTTTGGAGAAGTCCTATAGATTTCTACACTTTGTCCAGAGAACAAAAAAAAGGATGAATATCTACAAAGCCTTCTCCAGGACAATAAGATTTAGACCTAGTGACAATCACTACTCCAACCTGCAGAAAAAAAGATCATCTTTGACACTAGCACTGGTAGGTTATGCTCATATGTGCCAATAGTTTTACACAGACATATTTAACGCCATGCATGACTTATCACATCCTGGAGCCAATGCATTTATATGCCTGTTAACTGATAGATTACCCTTGCCTTGAATTATGACAGATGTGAGATCAAGGGATGAAGTTATACTTGAATTGTCAGAAAGCAAAGTTTGATCACCATACTCATGTTCCTCTATGCACATTTCCAATAGCTGATGAGAGATTTAAACATATTCATATTGACATTACTCAGCAATTTCCTACATGTGAATGACAATCCCTCTTTGTAAGTACTATGATTATGTAATGCTTTGTTGCATCTCTTGCATTGTGCATGTTAATAAAATGAAGATTATTAATGTTAATAAAATGATGAATGCTATCTTGCACCCTTCATTTTTAATTTGTATTTATATGTTTGGGAGCTGAACAAAGAATAAAGCTGCTATTTAATAACAACCCAAAACTTCTTACTTCCTTTTTTTGTTGATGCCATAGTGTTTTTAAAAACTTAATTATTTACAAAACACACCTACCTGTAACAAACTTTTCTACAAATTTTCTTTTTAATTAGTTTTCCTCAAAAATCAGTTAAATTTGATTGCAATTTGTTGAAAAACTTTTTAAATACTGTGAGAAACTGGTATCACTAAAAATAAATAAGTAAATATTAAATTTACCAAAGGTTATAGATTTGCTGCCTACAATTTCATCAAGGGAAATGACTTGTCAAGTTGAGCTAAGAAAATATGACTGCATGTAACTACTGAAACTTATCACTTTGCAGTACACATTTTTATGAAATTTTAACATTTTTTATTATATGTCTACAGTTTGTCTCTTATGTTATTAAATTAATACACCACATTACTAAATATATTATTGTGTGTAAAATTCTCTACATGAAAATAAATTTGGAAAATATGCCTGATTAATTTGTGAAGATACTTGCATTTTATTATTGTAGGTTGTAAATGTACATAAAATGCATGTTCAATAAGAATTTCTGGCCCTGGAAACTTAAACTGCTTTAAATTCTAAAGTGCACACAGAAAAAAAACATCAATTAAATTTGTAAAGCTGTATAGATTACTAAATTTATTATCTAATGATATTGAATGTGTGAATGCACAATAATAAGGTACTTTTATTTTAGGATAAAATATGTTGTAAATGTAAGTGAAATGCAATGTTTTAGGCATTAGAAGTACAGGTTGTTATGAACAACAAATACATCAATTGATACTTATTGAGAAATGTGCCTTAGCATTTACACATTGTCATATTATTTCATATTGGTTTACTGAAAATATTCTATTTTAAAATGTTTATAACTTATTCTAATTCAGAAAAAATATCATCCACATTTAATTTAGCCACTCTTCTTTCTAAATTGTATAAGTAATTAGATTTTGTTTAAAACAAGAAATTTCTCAACACATTTCAAAAACCTTACAAAGAAATACTGAATTATTATAAAAAATTGATTTTCTGCATTCAATTCAAGGTTGTGGAACCTGGCAGAGAATAATCTGGCTGGTTTGATTCTGAGGTAGTTTCAGAGTTGGTAGCTGAGTTATTCAATGAAAGATCTGGATGGATGATCACCGATTCAGAAAGACGACTCAAAGCAGCCATTGCACATCTCTGCTGTATTTCAGACCTGACTGAGGGTGTGGTTGGTATGGAAGTAGAGTTCTCTGCAAGAACATCGTCTTCTGGGATGACCTCTCGACATGGTGTTTCTCCAAACAAAGTAAAAAGATCAGCAGTAGTTAATGTTGTATCATGTCTGTCTGTAACTGGCGTGTTTTTTTTTACATTAGACAGCATGGCATGCATTCGCTCCTCAATTGTACTTTTGATGAAGAATCGATGAATCACAGTTGGTCTAAACAAAAAGTAATAAAGATTAGATTTAAGAAAAGAAAAGCAAAGAACATGAAAAATGCTAAGAAACTAATATAGAGAATCTATTTTCTGCTTTTGGTTAAAAAATGAAAAGATTTTCATCAAATATATACCATATCATATATTTACAGACATATTTAGAGACAAAGAGGTAAAAACTGGAGTTGACACATGAATATTTGAAAAAAATCAAGTAAATTTTGGAAATTATGCTATTTGGTCAAACAAAAATACAAATTAAAATCTTTGGCCACAATTCAGTTTAATATGAGTGGAGAAAAGATTCTTGCACTGATGATCTAAGAAACATCACAGCCACAGTAAAGAACAGAGTTAGGAATATAATAAAGTGATATATTGGTTTACATTCTCTAGATTGCACCTGTTAAAACAGAATGGTTGAATCACCTAACAAGGCAATGATCAAAATTAAAAGATGAAAGCAATTTAAGAGTCATTTATAATAAACAATATAGGAGTATATCAATGACCAAAGCTAATATTTTTATATGAATGCTTTTTGAAAGCATATAATTTATTATTTATTTATTCTTGTCACTGGGAAATACGCAATGAAATTGGACATTCCCAAGTGCACCAATACAAAAAGACATATTAATTGATTTCTTGATTCATTTTCTATGGCTTATCAACCCAATGAAGGTTATTTAAAGCTATTTAAAGCTAAAAAATTATTTTAGAATGTAAGATTTTTTGGAGGGGGATAATTGTTTAGTGATATATTTTGCTAATTAACCCATAACTGGAGGGAAAAGAGGCAGATTCTTAACTTTCTCAAGGGTTCTTGTGTGTAAGTAAACAGGAATTGGAACTTGGCTCTCCAATTAACAATTCCAAGCCATCATCAATTACATCACCCACACATCCAAGCTTACAGCACCTGGTATTCCCAAGCGGTCACCCATCTAGGAACTGGCCAAACTCAACATTGCTTAACTTCAGTCATTGAACAGGAACAAGTAAAACATACATATATATACCAACATGCAGACAACACAGATGAAACAAACGCACACACGGCATTGAATGAAGTAATGGTGTTTAAAATATGCTTAAAATTGTCAGCATGCAACAGTGTTCACAGGACCCAAGGATAAAAGTTTTCCCTCAAGCACTTTGTCCTAGAACTAATAGATCTAAAACATTGCTTTGAGGGTAACAAATCAAACAAGTTTTACCAAAGATGCATGCTATCTTTCATTGTTTTCTGTTCTGCTGTGACAGTGAGAATGAGGAAGGCAGCAAATAGCCGGTTATTTTCTGGGCAACATTTATAACCCTCTAGAGAGCCCTGCTGCTGCTGCTGCTGCTGAGCAGTTAGCATAGCAAACAGTGATGTCATGTATGCAAGCAAACATTCAATAGAGCAGTGGTAGCAGGACAGCAGAGATTCAGCAACTCCCTTTTTAAATAATTTTTTTCCTTAGAATTCTCAGAATTTTGGATTTATGTAAACTGAACAAAATAATTATATGCGATGAAAGCTTAAACTTTGACTGAGTGTGGTGTATATATATATATATATATATATATATATATATATATATATCTTAAACGTTATTTCTAATGGCTAGCCATATTTGGGTAGACAATCTGGTTTTTATTTTTAAACAGTATATTTATTATCATCTACCAGCCTGAATATTTGAGAAATCTTATTAAAAAAAAAATATGCACCCCTTTAGCAAGATTCAAACTTGCATTCCATTTGCAGGAGATACCATCATTAGATCCAACATGCTTATACTGACTCAACCACAAAGGACATTTGCCAATTAAGCAAGTGCCTTTAGTGAAATTGTTCATGTAATAGATTCTCAAAATTTCATCTCTGCTTAGTTTCAAATCCAAATGCAAACTAAGTAATTTAGAAATTTGTTATTTATTAATCCAACAGATTTTGTTATTTAAAAAAATATCTGCTTTTCACCTACACCTACCTTTTTCAGTTTTACTTATGTTCAACTAAAATAAAATATATGTACTATATATAACAATCACTTATTTTCCTAATCTAAACTATTGTATAACAGGAAATTTTAAGCTCATGTAATGCTTTCATAGTAGTTAATTATGAGTTTAATATAATATGAACATATGCTATTAATCTTTTAATTTATATTTTGTAACCAGAAGTGAAATGGTAAAAGAGAAAATTGTTGAATTAGGTAATGACTAAGATATGTTCATGTTTTTAAAATTATAAGTGAATATCAAAAGTAAGCTAATTTTGAGAGTTAGTGCTCATATCACATAGAGGTAACTATCTTTGCCTTTCTTGTAAATTTATTTCTTTATTCAGTTACTTGCACAAATAATTTTACATATTAACTTAATATATATATATATATATATATATATATATATAGAGAGAGAGAGAGAGAGAGAATACTACAGTAATTGTCATCAGCTCATATTAAGCACAAATTGAAAATGCTTAGCAAATATACCTTAGACAGAAAAATATGCAATGTATAATAATAATAGATTTGGTAACTTGGTAAAAAAAAAAACCTTGGTAAAACTTACTTTTTCTGTCCAATGCGATGAACTCTGCCAATGGCTTGTAATTCTTGAGCAGGATTCAAAATTGGTTCAGTTAGGATGACGTGTGTTGCTTCAATAAGGTTAAGGCCATTGCAACCAGAATGAACTGGTAGCAGTAGTGCCACTACATCACTATCATTTTTGAACTGGTATAGATTTTTCTGTACACACAAAAAAAATCATAAGATTTTAATTTTTTAAATATATATTCTAAAACTCAAAAATGACATTTTAATAGAAAAATCTTAGAAAAATTAAATTAAGGCAAATAATTATATCAACATGCTTTTAAATTACTTACAGGATGGAAGATAATTATTTCTGTGCCCTTTAGATTTTCATAAAATATATCTTACCAAACAATAGAAAAGACAATCTTCTTTAATTTGCAAAAGTAATATCATAAAAATTATCAATAATCAAAATAATTTTGACTGTTCAGATATGAATGCAGTAATTATAAAATAATAAAGCCAAAAATTACCTGGGCTTCTTTTTTAGCAGATGTTAATAAACAATATTTTATGTCATTACATGCTAGGGCTTTGCCTATAATATCAAGTACACTTTGCCACTGAAAATAAAAAATAAGAGAGAAAAACAAAATACAGGTATTGAGGTGTAAGCATGATTGTGATTCAAAATTTTTATGGGAAGGGGTGAATATGTAAATTTAAGTCTAGATATGCAAATGAAAACCAACTTGATGTTTAATTCAATAAGAGAGTGAGCCAGAAGAAGTAGAACATTTACTGATTTAAATTCAAATAACACATGCTATGGTTACTTTTCATGAAATTTAGAGGGAAAAGTAAAAATCTGTGTAATATTTTCACAAATTTAAAAAATATATAGAAAATAATGAAGATATAATAAATTGTTTTTTAAAATTCAAATTTTGTCAAGAGGAAATAATACCTAATTCATAGATGGAAAGAAATCACCCATTCTGATTTTGCTGCTGATTTGTTGCAAATAAGATTTTCATGATGATTGCTTTGTTTTTAAGTGATATCACTGATGACAAAATGGCAGCTTTTATTTCTGCATTTACTGCCACTAAGACAAACACAAAATCAAGCAGAGCTAAGTTATTTACTTCCTCTTAGGACAGTGTACAAAGAAAAAAACAGAAATCAATATATATGTAAAGGAAAAAGTAAAGCATTTAAAGAATACATTAACATTTATATGGGTCATGAAACATTCAGTATCATTTTCTTAGTCCAGGAATTTTACAAAAATAGATTTAATTAATTAAGCAAAGGGTAATATTTTTGTGCATATCTGTACCTTTTAAAATAATCACATAAAATTTTGTTCATTACATCAAACTTACAGTAGAAAAAACTAAAGCTTTTGCAGTTGGATCTTCAAGGCGCATCTTCATCAAGCACCGGACAATTGTAGAAACTTTAGTGGAATGACTGCCCTATAAAAATAAATTAAAAATTACATAACTGGTTGCTTCAAAATGAATCATTCAATCTAAATTACTAAAATATTTTTGTTTATTTTTATTACAGACTTATCACTACTTTTATAATCACAAGAAAACTAGTATAAACATTGTTTTAAGGTTTATTTAGATATTTAAATAAACAAAGACCACAAACATTTATTATACTTGTTCTCTATAAAGAAACAGATCTTACCTTTATCCTTAAGCCACTAATTTCATTTTTGGAGACTGTTGAAACATGGTTAATATCATTATGATGTGTAGTATGCCTACAGGTGGCACATTTGACATAATTAACACTGCGCTTCACTAACAGATCCATACAAGACAGACAGTAGAAGTGACCACACATCAATACAGCCCACTAGCAAAATAAAAGAAACATGCAAAACAAAAATTATAAAAATAATGACTTTTGCATAGAGAAAATGTAAACAGTTTTTATTTAAAGTAAATATTTTCCAAATATTCTGCATGTGAAAGAGAAAAAAAAAATCAAATAAATATCTGATTCCCAATATTATATAAATTGTAGTAATTTGATACATATCAGGCAAGGAGATTTTAATTGCATGTAATACTCAAATGAAAATACTCTATATTTTTATGTTATGTATTTTACTTTCAGCACAAAAATGTTAATATTTACCTCTGTTTTTAAGGCCTCAAAGCATATGATGCACTGAGTTGGGCTTGAGTTATCTGTGTCAGTTTTCTGCAATCATAAAACATGACAAGGTGAGTTAAAAAAATTGAAATTAAAAACAACAATCATTTGATCTTATAAATAGATTGAACATTTATTAGATTATGTTTTATAAGGTTTCTTTTTATTTTTATTCGTATTGATACATTTTACAGATCTGAAATTTTTACAAATTATATAATTATTAATAAAATGTAAAAGAATGCATTTTTAAAAAGTGACTGAAATTATTCATTAAATATCTTCATCTTAAACCACTGATTTATTAATTACAAATCAATTTTCTAATAATACTTTTTCATAGAATTTTGTTAATTACAATATCACTATAAAAGGTTGGAAAAGGCTTGATATAATTTACCTTTATTTTAAGCTTTAAATAAAATATTAATTTCATTTAATGTGTATGAATTATTTATATCATAAATTAAACATTATTCTCTAAAATATCTAGAAAAATATTTTATTATTCAAAATTCAAGCGATAAACAGAGGCAAGATGTTAGAACATCTGGTAAAACATTCAGCAGACATCTGAACTTTTGAATAACAGTAAATAAATTTGTAAACATTTCCAGTTTAACATCATCTCATACAATCACAATTATATCTTTTTAATTGTTACAGCAGTAGTTGAATGAATCAATAAAAAATACCAAAAATATCCAACCTTTGCTAAATTCTGGAGGTAAAACAGCTGTCCAAGTTTGTATTTCAAGTTGTTATCAGCTTGTTTTTTATCAAATTTTAGTTGAGTTTCAATACTTGAACACTAAAGAGAAAAGATTAAAATATATAACTAACTATACACACACAAAAAAGAAAATACAATGGGTAACAAAAATCTCTCATTATAGTCTTTTAAAGAATGTCTACATTAACATATTCAGTGACAGCATTTTAATAAATTAAATACTGTCCAAGAGTAGAGAACAGTAATATCCACACTTCCATTCTGACTATCAATTCTTCAGGCCTCTATATAATGTACAGGAGACAGCAACAGTTATCAACAAAGAAACTGACAGGCAAACTGTCCACTCCTCCCTATATTGCGTTATTTTTTAGGTTAGTCATCTGTTCCAGTTAAGTTGGTGGCAGAGTTCACACAAAGGGAGTCTCAATCATTCTTCTCTGATTATATTTGTATCCCAGCCAAATTCAAGAGGCCCTGATTATATTTGGAATCTAAACAAAGGCAATTAACCATAAAACTCTGGGAATTTTACCTCCAGCCTTCAACACTTGATATATTGACATTTCTGAGTCACTTATTAATTTCTATCTTTTATCAGTAACTTATTTTCCTATTCTTTATTTTGGGGACTGAGCCATTTTGAGTTATAAATTTATTTCTTATTGCCAAGGAAATTTAGTATTTTCATTTGCCTTGTAAGCTTCAGATGTGGGTTTTTTTTTAGCTTTAGTCTTTAGTTTACAAAATTAACAATCTAGAACCATTAATCATTTTTCTATTTTCATAAAAATTCTAATATTTATCTTTTTCAGTCAGGCTTATTTTTCTACCCTATACTGGAGGAAGTGTTACTCTCATACTTTGGTCCAAGCAGCAACACACATTGCTTCCACTTCCCAGATCAGGCTGACCATTTTTTTATTTCCTCATGAGTTTATTTTAGCTGGAACCTTTATTTTTTCTTAAACTCAATATCTAGGGTAGTTGTTAGGGCATGCTTATATACGCTAGTGCAACTTATTCATCAAACTTCTTGACACAGGAAGATTGATGTAAGGAATGTCATCTGAATTGGGTGACACTCCTAACCCATGATTTAACTACTCAATTGGCTTAGAAAAAAACTCAGGCCAGATTTATATATTACCACAAAATGAAAAATAAACTATGAATCCCAAATGAAGAAAAGAAAAGCATAGTAAAGCTGTTAATAAAAATTCTTTAAAATTTTCATCCTAACATCATTATCATTAAAAAAATTCTATCGAAATGTGGGATAACAAAATAATTAAAGTCTAGATAAAATGCAACATATTTTTGGCAAAATTTAATTACAATATACCTAACCAAGTTGCAAATATAAACAAAGAAAAGGAACAAATATAAAACATGATAAGCAAAATGTCTGTTAGTTTCACATGCTGCTAAACTCTCCTGATAATGAGTGATAACATGATTTGAGGTCTAAAAATCATTGAAGCTCAGCATCATAATGTGACAAAGACTTGTCAAAAGTACTAATGATAAATAGAGCCTAACTATAATTTACATGTATAAAAGTAAGACCAAAAATTACAAGTGTATTACTGTTATACAGTAATTGTTAAAAGTTTATTATTAGTAGTAGTAGCATTGATAGCATTTTAATGGATGGTAACTGTTGGAATAGATAAAAAATATTCTTTGAAACTCATATCTTGATCCTTTTCTTCCAGATAAAAAAAACAAACTGTTAAATCTAATTCATGAGGATCCTTTAAATTTTCATTTAAATAAAATGCCTCATTACAAGAGGCAACTAAAATTAGTGCTGGATTGTTCAAATATAATGAAATAAAATGACACATGATAGAAAAAAATTAATATAAAAAAAATGCCACTTACTTCATGTGGAAGTATAACATTAATTGAATCTTTATCTCGCTTTTCACCAGGATATGGCAATCGAAGTCGAGTCATACACATAGAGATTTCATCATAAACTCTTACTTGTTCCCGCAAACTTAAAACTAATTTGTTCATCAGCTGAAAAAGATACATCTGGAATCTTAACATTTTAAGAATTTTATTTCTGGAATCTGAAACATTTTAAAAAGTAATTTTTACAAATTCAATTAGAATGCTGTAAAATTCTTATGAAAACTAATAGCAAAAAATAAAATTTTTAGTAATAATTGGATATCACAAAAAATCAAAAAACATTATAATTAATAAGTCATGGAAACAAAATTATCAGAGGCCAAGTTAGCAACAACTAAATTTAAATGCTTTATCAACAATACTCTATCAACTTCTTTTGACAAGGTGTTCATTATAACTAAAGTTAAGATAATTATAATAAAAGAACAAACCAATCAAACTACATTCTGATGGTTCAGGAACATTACTAAAAACCTAAACATAATGATCATTTTATGTTTAGTCCTTTCTTCTTGCTTTCCTTTACTACTTTCTATAGAATTTCTTGTAGTTTCCTTTCTATGTCTGGTATAAACACTGTGTCATCTGCATATTTTGTTAAGATTGTGGCTACCAATAATGAATCCGAGTAGGACTTCTAATTCTCTCAGGATCATCTCACTGCATAGGTTTAATAAGTTTGGTGAAAAGACACATCTTTGTCTTACATCCCTTTCTGTTTTTGTATATTTACTGAATTCATTTTCTATCTGTATCATCCAGGTAGTTTACTGCCAGTATAGGTTCTGGATTATTTTAATATCCTTCACAAATATGTCCAGGTTACCTAGCAGTTTCAACAGTTCTTTGTGACATACTTTATCAAACACTTTTGCATCATCTTATAAAACACAGGTACAAATCCTTCTGCATTTGCATTATTCTTTCTGGTATCATTCTAAGCATAATTATTGCATTTCTTGTTCCACTGTCTTTAACAAACGTGCACTAGTTTTGTCCTATTTCCAGTCTGATTCTGCTGCACACTCTATTCATCAGAATTTGGATTATAAATTTTGTTATATGGTTCATTAAGTAGAATGCTAAAAAAATTAAATGACCACATTAAAATAGCTTCAAGATTATAAAAATAGCCAAAATATCAGTTTTCAAAAAAAAAACAATTAGTAATAAACTGCATCAGAAAAACTTAAATAACAAAAGGAGACAAAGTGGCAAAGACTGAAGTTCATACATGAATATTTTGGAAAAAAAAAAAAAAAAAAAACAAGTAATTTTTGAAAATTATGCTATTTGGTCAAACAAAAATACAAATTAAAACCTTTGGCCCTCACATAGGTGACATAGGTGGGAAAAAGATGCTTGCACTGATGATGTAAGATACATCACAGCCACAGTAAAGAACAGAGTTAGGAATTTAATAAAGTGATATATTGGTTTACATTTACATTCTCTAGATTGTATCTATTAAAAATGAACACAATCATCAAAATTATAAGACAAAAGTAATTCAAGAATTATTTATAATGAACAATATAGAAGTTCTCCAATGGCAAAGACTAATATTTTTAATTGAATACTTTGTTTTTTGAAAGCACAATCATCAGAGGGATTCTAAAAGTCTTGAGATTTTGAAGAGTGGAATAAACCAAGATTTGGCAAGAATACTGTGATAGATTAAATGTTAGTGGAAAAATTGAGCAGAAATTGTAAACAGAGATTTTGCAACTAAACATTAGTGTTGTTAGATTCATGTATCCAAATACTGTTTTTGTCATGCTTGTCTTCATTTTAATTAGATCTATACATTTGCAGATATTTTTCACTCAAATTCTCAAAATTTCACTTCAATATACATTACTTATCTTAATGTCAAATAAATTTATACTCATAATAAACATTATTCCAAGTGTCAAAAAACTTTGTCCTACTGTACTAACTGATAAAAGTAACATAGCTAAAACTTACAGGATATTCTTTACGATAAAGTTCAAATAGTTTCAAATTAATAGCAGACTGCTCATCCAAATCTTTGTTTTCACCTGTTAAAAGAAAATAGTCAAAATCAAATGTAAGCCCTATCAGAAAAATATTACTTCCTTCTGTGTAAGAAAAACAAAAAAAAAAAAAACAATAATTTTAGAACTCAAAAGTTTTAATAGTAATGAAAATTTTTACAACCTACAAACTATGTAGGTTACATCAATAAGTCTGTAGCAGAAGAAATATTTTTCAATATAAACTCATTCTTTGTCAAAACCCTTAATCCAGCACTTCTTCAGAGATCAAACAAACCAAACATTATAAATTGAATATTTCTGTTTAAAAGGTTTCAGGTTATAGACTTATTGATTCACTCTTGTAGTCTTTACTTTTCTTTTGCTTTTTGCCAAGAACACACTCTCTTTCAGATATATATATATATATATATATATATATATATATATAGCTTTTAACTAATTTTCTTTTTCTTTACTTAATTTCAATTTTTCCTTCTTTACCCCCACTATTTCTCTTGCTTCCTCTCCCTTGCCTTTTCTAATTCTTTCTTTAATAATATCATTACGTAGGTCTTTTTAGAATGTATAATTGATTCCAGCTCATAAGTGTAGTGAATCAGGTAGATCTAATCATAGATAAATTAGTGAAACATTCATAGGTACAAACAAGTAATATAATAATATAGATTTTTAAAAAATTAATCTTATATATAATAGAAGATAGAAGCACAATGTAAAATCAATGCTTAAAATAAAACTCACGATAAAGGAATGGAATGAAGTTGGCAATACATTTCAATAATGTTTCCAACTTCCCACTTCCCCAATTGCCATAGCGTCGCATTAAAACTTGATCATGGTCAGTTTTTGCATAATCAAAAAAGAGAATACCACTGGAAATTAAGGAAAGAAAAAAAATGAGTTAATTTTACATTAACAGATAAAGAATAATTTAGCTGTTATTTTTAAAAAGAATTAAAATTCAATGAAAGGAACTGGAAATATTTTACATTTTATTAACACTGTAAACACAGGTTTCGTATTCTTCAATCTCTTTCCGCAAAATGCACATTGAACACCTAAAAAAAAAAAAAAAAAAAAATATATATCATCAAATAAATATAAAATAGTGCATATTTACAATATTTCTCTTTATGCAACTGATAGCTAAACAATGCAAAAAAAAAAAAATCACTAAAGGAATGTATAAAATGATTGAGTTTTATTTGATAATATGGTAGAGTACAAAAAAATCTAGCAGAATGCACAACTGAAAGCCAAAAAAATAAGAACTCATTAAAATAATGTCATGGTAATTTACAAATAAAATTAAAAAGACTTCAACAAGAATTCAAACATTTGTTGACAAAAGATTTGACATTTTTATATTACAGCAGTTTCTTAAGCAATGTTGAGTTTGTGAAATGCCAAGTTACTTCAAAGGTATTTGTGTTTTACATTTTAACATTCCTGATCAATTTTTTAGTAATATTATTTTAACAAAAAGCATAAATGATATATATGCATAAGGACCAAAGATAATGCAAAAAAAGTGTTAAGCACAAAAAGATATTTACGTACAATTTTAAATTCACACAGAAATCAAGATTAGTTTTGGCTATAAAATTTCATTGAAGTAAAAAATTATCTCTTTCACACAAATATATTGCTTTTACCTAATTTTCTTTTTTTTTTTTTATTTTTCACTAGCTTTCTTACACTTCATTTTGAATAGAGTTTATAAACAACTAAAATATTATAAAAGTACAAAACAAAGACAAATTAACATCTCACTTTATATTAACTTACGTGAGCAACTGAAAACTTTTTGGGCGGATACAACAACTTACAGCCTCATTGATTTCACTGGAAGTAGGTAATCTGCCATTATGTTTCTTTAAGCAGTTTAAAAATTTAGTTCTTGCAGAAGTAAAAGCCATTAATTTATTGTGTACAATGTACTTCAGACCAGTAAGTGTGGAAATGCTGGAAAAAGAAATAAAACAACATACATTTAGTAACTACATAAAAGTTGAAAATTCCAACTGAAAAATGTTCTTGTTTTTCCTATACAGAGATAAATTATTTCATTATTGTTGGATTAGCAACAAATCAAGAAGTATTTTCAAATGATGAATACTACTGAAAACCCATTTGTGAAATATATATTTTTTAAAGAAACAAAAAATATACTTACTGGTCAATAAAAGAAGCTTTATCTTTGTCAACAGACTCCAGTTCATCATGAATTTTACCCAAGAGGGCTTCACTTTTGTTTTGATCTTCTATAAGATCTATTGTTTTTGACCACCACTCAGGATCTTCAAACTTTAAATAAGCAAACAAAATAATGTGTTTAAACATACAATAAACATTCTTTTAGGTAATTTATATTGCTTATTAGATATCAGCTATATAGCCCCATGTTTTGATAAAACATCCTTCATTAATTTCAAAAGCTATGGGTACTAGGACATATGATGACCTTTTAAATCTTGCATGAGAATGTAAATTTTTCTCTCACACAATTTTAAAAGAATATTTCCATGACTAAAAAAAAATATGAAAATATACAACTTTTTGAAAAAGAATGAATCTTGCAAAAATGCAGCGTATTTTCATATTAATAGATAAAAAAAGACAAAATGTAGGAAAATGTGGTATATCTTAATATTTCAAAATAAAATTTCTTAATTTGGAGAAAATATCATGTTTTCAAATGAAGAAAATGTGGCATATTTTCATATTTATAAAAGAAAAAGATTATATCAGGACAAAATGTAACATATTTTATATTTCTGAATGAGAAAGAACCATACGCTAGAGAAAATATAGCATGTTTTCATATTTCTAAATAAAAAGGACTAATTATGGACAAATATAGAATATTTTCACACTTCTAAGGACTAATTCTGGACAAAATATTGTATTCCTAAAAGAAAAGGGCTAATCTGGAGAAGATAGAGTACATTTTCATATTTGTAAATAAAAAGGACTAAATCTGTATAAAAAGTAGTATATTTTCTTGTTTATAAATAAAAAGGACTAATTTTGGACAAAATATATCATGTTTTAAAATCTGGACAAAATATTAATATTTCTTATATTTCTAAAAATAAAAGACTAAAGCTGGAGAAATTGTAATATATTTTCATATATCTAAATAAAAATAACTAAATCCATAGAAAATGAATAACATTAACATATTTCTAAATAAAAAGGACTAAATCTGCATAAAAAATAGTATTAATTTTCATATTTTTAAAGGAAAAGTAGTAAATCTGGAGAAAATATAGCATATTTTCATATTTTTAATTAAAAATGACTAAGACTGGATGAAATATAGCATATTTTCATATTTCGAAATGAAAAAGGTTACTTCTGAGAGAATATAGCATATTTACCTATTTCCAAATAAAATAGCCTAAAACTGGATAAAACATACCATACTTTCAGAGTTCTAAATAAAAGG
Source organism: Acanthosepion pharaonis (assembly GCA_903632075.3). Taxonomy (NCBI): domain Eukaryota; kingdom Metazoa; phylum Mollusca; class Cephalopoda; order Sepiida; family Sepiidae; genus Acanthosepion; species Acanthosepion pharaonis. The sequence goes on along the minus strand of CAHIKZ030000145.1, from coordinate 42,028 downwards.
AACCAAATCTATATAAAGTATTATATTTCCATATTTCTAAAAAAAAAAAAAAAAAAAGGACTAAATGGGAAGAAAAAGTAGAATATTTTTGTATTTCTAAATAAAAAGGACTAAAACTGGAAAAAAATATAGCATATTTTCATGTTTCTAAACAAAAAAGAAATCCTGGAGAAAATATTTTTTATTTCTAAATAAAAAGGACTAAATCTGGAGAAAACATAATATATTTTCTTTTTTAGTAAATAAAAATAGCTTACTTTCAAGAGAATATAGCATATTTTCATATTTTTAACAAACAGACTCAATCCGATGATATCCCACATTTTTATAATTCTAAATAAGAAGTACTAAATCTGGAGGAAATGTAGCATATTTTTATATTTATACATGTTTAGGAATACATCTAGGAAAAATATTGCTTATTTTCATATTTCTAAATAAAAAGGATGAAATCTGGAGAAAATGTAATTTTTATATTTCTATTTAAATAGGACTAAATCTGGACAAAAAGCATATTTTCATATTTCTAAATAAAAAAGGCTTACTTTCAAGAGAATATAGCATATTTTCTTATTTCTTAAAAAAGGACTATATCTGGATAAAACATAGCATATTTTCAGATTTTTAAATAAAAATGTCTGTCGGTAGAAAATGTAGCCTATTTTCATATTTATACAGGAAAAGGACTAAATCTAGAAAAAATATAGAATATTTTCATATTTCTACATAAAAAGACTTACTTTCAAACGAATATAACATATTTTCATATTTTTGAATAAAAATGGACTAAATCTGGAGAAAATATAGCATATTTTCATATTTCTAAATAAAAAGGTTTACTTTCAAGAAAATAAAGCATATTTTCTTATTTCTTAAAAAAGGACTAAATCTGGACAAAATATTAATATATTCTCAGCTAGATTTTATTAATATATTCTTAGCTAGGTAATCCCCAGACACATACTATGCGGATGGGAGTGGCTTTGTTTTGACTGCTCTACCATAATAATACATATGAAGAAGATACTGTATGATCATTGTTGAATTGATTTATATACACTACAGGAATTTGTTTTAATTTTTCCTCATGAATTCATCATTTCTGATAATCTAAGTTAACTAGAATGAGACAGCAGTTTTCTTTTTTTCATTTGTACATTGTACTAGTTAAAAGTAAAATTCTTATTTTCAATTCTCTTTGGCCTATCTACATTTTAAGTGACTAACACCCTCTCTTGAAATGTAACAATTCTCATGACCCTGGTGTAACAGGGTAATGGCCCTGGTTGAGCCATACTGGTGAATGAAAAATGGTTAGTGACTTTTAGTAATTTATTGAGAGACTTGATAATTCTGAGTAAAGGAATAGAGATATTATAAAGAGAAAAATATGTGAAAGTGATATTGGTATCCAATGGAAAAAGTCTGGTTTAAAAATATTAATTTAAACCCATAAAATACTTATGAGTAAGATTTAGTAAAATGACACATCTTGGTAAAGCAAAATTTATTGCACCGAAATCAAGCTGCCTTCACCAAAGTGTAGCCACCCTGGTATGATATTCAAAACCTAGACAGGTGTGCTGTATTTAGAGACCAGCACAACAAGTAATGGTTATATTTGGTGCAGTGACCAGAATATCTCAATATAAAATATATATATATATATATATATATATATATATATACATACACACACACCCAAACATGCAAGGAATTATATTGGATGCTGGGCAAAGGGGTTATGCTGGCATACAAGGCATTTGAAGATGCTGTGTGCTTATTTCTTTTGGATTGTTATTAATAAATTGTGAAATTGACATTGAGTATATTTTTAATAACTATCAAATTATAAAATATATATCATCATTCTGTAGATATTAACACAGCAACTTCTATTTAGTTTACTGAATAATCATATCACAAATAATATAGTTTTTTTTGCTCAGTTAAATGCAAATTTTTATTGTTTAGCTTTATTAAAAACAAATAATCTAAATTGTTTTAAACATACATCTAAGTTTAATCTTTAGATTGCAACATGAAATTGGTATCTCTTCAAGTACTGATACCTGAAATTCAAAATATAACTTGTTACATTGTTTCAGATAAAAATTTTACTAAATAATTTTTATAATAGAAATAAAAAGAAACATGAATAAATATTTTACTTGTTTTTCAAGATCTTCAATTTTGTTCTTGATTTTCATCCAGTTATCACTCTCTTCTTTAACTATACACATCTGTTTGCTGGTCAATTTATTACGGATATCATCAGCCTGTTCAATGAAAAGAAAAAATAAAGGTATCGGTAGACCTGTTATAGAATGTTTAAATATACAAACCATAGTCAAGTATAGCTTCTGTTGATAATGGGTTACATCAATAGCTAACAGGCACCAATTTTACCAGTTTCATGTCGACTTCACCTATCAATGGTTCCAAATCCATGTTAATGTATCTTTTTCACAATTTCTTAAATCTTGTAATCATTTTCCCTTTTTTGCCATGATAATATATAGTGTTGGATTGAAGTGGGGGGGGGGGGCATACTTTTATTTCACTTTGGTTGTTTAACCAATAACATGTCACCAATTGACATATTTACATTTGTAGTATTTCTTTTTTTGTCATAACATGTTCTGTTTCACATTAACATCTGTTTGCCTTATTTCTTGACCATCATGTTTCTGTTGAATTTCAAGAAGCTTCCCTCTAAACTGTTGGCCCTGGAACATAAGCTCAGCAGGACTGTGTCCTCTAAACAGGTGTGACATGGAACGATAATTTCACAGAAACAATACAATTCCTGTTTCCAGCTTTTTCATTCTATTTTAGCGATGTGTATCAGTTTACACAAGGTTCAATTGAAGTCTTCAAGTTGTGAATTAGCATGTGGCAAGACAGGTGTAACAGGTTGATAAAGGAAGTCCATTATCTGTTTTTAAATTTTTAGGAATGCCAAAGGCTAAGAATACTTTATCAAGTGTTGGCCTTTATTGAAGCAACAATTTCCACCTCTGGATATCTACTGTATTCATCAGAAAGTACAATCAATTATTCCCCAACTGGGTACAAGTCCCCAAAAAATCTGCTGTCACATTATTCTCAAGGGCCATTTGGCAATACACTAGGTTGCAGTGGTTCTCTAACATTTTGATATGTAGTTGCTTGACAAGGCATCAGTCCTTGATTGAATCATTTTCTAACTTGTCTAGCTAGGGAAACTAAAGCCTGGAATAAAGTAATTGCTTAGTTTTTACTAATCCCATGTGACCTTCATGTATCACATTTACAAGCTTTTTCTGCAAAGCAACAGGAATAATGGTCTGATCACTCCACAACATATCAGATTTAATGGAGCGTTCACCCCATATTAGAAGGTAAGGCCTCATTTCACTTGTATTTGTAGGTGATTTGTTGTTCTGCAATAAATATTTAATCTCTGCTAAAATGTTATCACTTTCAGTACCCGACTTAACATCCTCAAGTCACTACAGGAGGTAAATCAGTAAAAAACAGTATTATGAACATAAACCTGAAAGACTTCAGCTATTTTAAACTCCAATTTTGAAATTTTAGACAGAGGCAACAGATGACAAGCGATGTAGTCAGTTGGATTGTGCTTTCCAGGACAATGTTTAACATGAAAATGAAATCCAAGTAATTTTAAGCGCATTCTTTCTACTCAAAATGGTGCTGCTTTTCGAGGGTTTGTTAAACAGGGAAACTAAAGGTTGATGATCAGTAATCAAATCAAATTTTTTTCATAATAGGTACAACCAAAAATGAACACATGCAAACAACAATCCTATAGCTTCATGCTCAAGCTGACTGTACCTCTGTTCTGCAAGCATTAAAGATTGATTGGCATATGCTATTACTTTGTCTGTTTTGTCTATTTGTTTCTGCACAATCATAGCACCCAATCCTTTAGGAGAAGCATCACAAATTACCTCATTACATGCCAATGGAGAGTAGTATCCCATTACTGTTTTTGTTAAGGCACTTTTTAGCTTATCAAATGCTCTTTGATGATCTGTAGTCCAAATCCATTTTGCCTCCTTATGAAGTAGTTCACAAAGTTTCACAGATTTTGAAGAAAAGTTCAGTATAAATTGCACACTAATGGTTATCATTCCCAGGAAGGAACACAATTCCATCAATTTCTTTGGTGGTTCAGTCTGTTGTAGAGCCTCTACTTTGTTTGAATCAAGGCTCACACCATTCACCAAAGATTTTACACCAAAAACATCTATCAGAATTAAAAATGGATTTCCACTTATTCAAAGTCAGTTCAGAGGCACGTAATCTTTCAAAAACTTTTCAAGTGCTAGATCATGCTTTCCATCCTTTCCAAAAACAAAAATATCATCATAAATGTCAAACATATCTAGTATATCGGAAATTTTTTTTGTAATTCTTTGTGAAAAATTTTGGCAGCCAAATTTGTCCCAATGTTTAGTGTACAATATCGATGAATGCCAACATGAGAAGAGAAAGCAGTAATATTTTGACTATCAGAGTGTAACTTGAGTTGATGGAAACCATTATTTAGGTCCAATTTTGAGAAACGATTTAATCCATTTAGCTGATGACAAACCTCCTCAACAGTAGGAATAAAATATCTTGTCTCTTTTTATATCTTTATTTGATTGAACCATGTCTAATATCACTGTCCTTTTTAAGAACAATAACAATAGGTGAGACCAAATCAGTTTGTCCATCAATTATGCCCACAGCTTCAAGATGTTTCAGTTTTCACTCAACCTTTTTCTCTTAAGAATGCTAATGAGGTTGGGAGACTAGTTTAGCATTTTTATCTGTGTAGTTTAACCAGTACACCCTTCATTTTGCCTATTCCATGAAAAAAGATCATTGTATTTTTTTTTACCAATTTATCCATACAAGTGGAGTTGCTAACTTTTTTTAATAAATTTTAATATGTCAATATCTACTGCTGTTTGTAAACTAATTAAGGACCCTTTACTACCTTACACCACATAAAAATCAGCAACATGTTGCTTATGTGTGGATTCAATACTTGCTTTAAAGGTCCCTAAAGTTTTCATAGTACTACCCATATATGTAAATAATTTGATATATGTTTTTCTTAAAGTAATGATCTTTTTTAGTTTTTCATAATCCTGAGAGTCTATAATATTTACATCAGCTCCCGAATCAATCTGCATAATCAACTCTATTCTATTTATCTTTATTTGAATTTTGGGGTCAATTTTGTTTACCATTACTTTATTCTTATTTTTAATATTGCAAATGTCTCTTCAAAAATTGTCTGAACTTTTGAATTCAACCTGCATACTTTTGAAAAGTGGCCATACTTATTACAATTAGTACATTTTTTCCAACCACTGGATATACATTTTTACCACCAAGATGGAGCCATTCTCCACCACAATTAACAAGACATTTTGGCTGAATTTACCTGGTTTGAATTTCACCTTACATACAGTTTCCATCTTTTGACTAGCTTCAATAAGAACAGCCTGTAGAGAAGACATTTCAATAGAGCATGCAGCTCTTAAGAGGTTATTTAGATTAAGATCATCTCATAAAGCTAATCAACAAAGTGGATCAGAATTTCCTTTAAAGACAATTTGATCTTTTATTTCTCTATCTAAATCATGGAATTAACAATGCATACCTGACTGTTGAAGTCACAACACAAATTTATCAATCAACTCTCCTCCTTTTTGTTCTAATCGTCTGAATTTGTATGTTTCAAAAGTAACATTTTTTGATGGCTGAAAATATACAGACAACATATTTTTAACCACAACATAAGTCTCTTCTGCCTCTTGATGTGTAGTAAATATCACCCACTTGTGTCCCATCACAATGTAGTAACAACACCTCCTTTTGTTGTTTGTCTGTGTTGATATTCAATACCACAAATAAATTTTCAAGTCTGGTAGTCCATTTAATCCATTCTTGACTGAGAGAAGTGGGTTTTTCATCCAGTTGAAATTTTGGGAACTCGGATATCACCATTGTTATGTAGGCTACCTGCCTGCCTTCTCTGTGTTACCTTCTCCTCCTTTTATAGAGATATCCCCAAAAAAGAAGATAAATATCACATTACAACCAGGAACAAAGTTCTACGCACTCAAAAAAAATTCATGATATGCACCATTTTGAACTCCTTGTTTCCTTGGCTATATACAGCAACAATTGTATTTACAGGCTCATTATGCATCATGAGACATTTCTGCCTCATCCTTGTAGTCAGGTCTGCTAATCTCTGATGGCACAATACTGATCCTCACTTAAAGATAGAACTCTTTAACCAGTTCCTTAAACGTTCCTAACTGATGCTCTATGAGTATCTCTGCAGCTCCTTTCATTTGCACTCTACTCCATAAGTTCAGATCTGATCCAAGAAGCCACAGTGATAGAGTTGGTCTTCACCTCAATCTCTCATAATCCTCATTTTAAAGCAAAATAGATGCCTTTGTTAACTAATTCCAGTTCAGCCACATTGATATAGGCAACATCTTTCTTTTGTAGCCAAGCAACAACTTCCAAGACAACTCCCAATGCTATACTACTGTCATCACACCATATTACTCCTTTCTCACTTTTGGGCACAAGATACCTTTCACTGGGTCCTGTCTTTTCACTTCTACAAGTTCTTTCATGTTAACAGTCTTTCTACTAGCTGTCTTCACAACTCCTTCCACCAGCCTTCCTCTTTATATAGATACATGCAGTTTACAACCATCCAGCAACAGGGTAGTGACCAATTAACTTCCCACATATTAAGAACAAATCCCTTCTTTATAGTTCATCTTTAACATCAAGAATTTCATTTACTCTCCTAAATACCAATTTTCCTGTTCCATCTTTCATCAGTCAAAGCCCCAATTGTGCCCCACCCTGTAATGGCTAATAACCTGTTTTGTTGTCAGCCCAAATTTGTTAAGGTGACTTATAACCTCTTCTGATGTAGCCATTGTTTCATCCACCAGGATGGTTGCTATTTTCACAATTTTGTTCTTGCATATTTTCATTCTTACAGATCATTTTAAGGATTGTCAACATGAGTTTTAGCGTAGAGTTCAGGTAAGATCCCAGTCTGGTTAGACAGGATGTCTAGACTTTATATTTAACAAACACAACTTCTTGGAAATGTGCATTTGTAGATAACCAGATTTTAGGCCAACAGTTGTTGAAGCACTTTGCTTCTATCTCCATTCATGCATGGTTTCCTCACACACATCCATTGTCTCATCTTCTGTGTGATACACTATGTATTCATTTAATTTATTCTTACAACACAAGAAACTTAAATTTCATGGGATTATATTTGTAATGTTTTATTTTTGTTGTTTATCTATATAATAACATGACTGCAAAACTTGAAATTATGCCATGCATTTATTACCACTTGACTATAACCCAAATTGTGAATTCAAGTAGTTAAACAATGAAAATGCAACTGTACAGAACTTACAATGGAAATGAGAAGTAGCCAAAATTACTTTTGAAGTTTCTATTAATTGAAGGTCTAGTTATAAATAGATTAGTTAATAAATATTAAGGCCATTTCCTAAATAAATTGATGAATCAAAGTAGTTTACAGACAAAGCAAAATAAAATTTCAAATAAATTTGTGAAAACATTGACTTGCATAATAAAATCTTACATGTAGTTTATACATTTAATAAAATCAAAAATATCTTTAAAAAAAATACCACAGAATACAAGATATAGAGATGCAGTGCAACTTTTTAACCATCTTTTAAAAATAGATGCATCCATAGAAAAAGCCAAGTAAGTATATTACCAAAAAATTTGTAAGTTTTTCTATAAAAAAAAAATTATTTAACCAAGACATTATGAGTTTGTATGCAATGTAACATAAAAAGTATATAGATCGTTAGCAAATTTGGATGGTATATATATTCCGTATCAAGATTATAACTCCTGTTTCAAGATACTCTTCAAGTAAATAAATAAAAACCAGGATTATATAATTATTAACATATAAAACTACTAAACTGAGTGAAGGATTCAACAAAAATCCAAGCATTATTGTAATATGCCTTTTATTTACAAATGTCATTAGTTGGGTTTCTTGTATTTTGTTTTGTTTTTTAATTAAAAATATAGATCAGATTATTTGTTAAAAGACTAAATGAGTTTTGGCTTGAAAGTAAAAAGCAAAATGAGTTATTTCCAGAAAAATAAAATCTCCAAAAGCTGCTTATCACCACTAACCTTTTTTGGTAGTTTATCATCTTCCAAAGAGTGACTGATCCCATCTGATTTTAACTGTAAAATTTCATGAAGGTTGTGGTAACAATGCAGTAGCTGAAGATTATCAACTCTCAGATACTTCTCATGTTCGGAAATAACTGACAACACATCTCGGTAATAATTTACAGCATCTGCCAGCTAGAAAATAAACATATAAGTGAAATTAAAAACAATTTAAGCTTTAATTAAAATGCGAAATAATAAAAAATAAACAATGTAATTGTAATAATTAAGTTTTACAAAGCTCATTGCATGAAGAGCTAATAGAAATGTGTTTAAGTTTCAGCAATATGGCAAAACAAACCACTAAGATTTTCAAAAGGTGTTGATATTATTTTTATACCATTTGCTATCAGCACATGAAACTTAAGAATATATGATCACATGGGCTAAAACTATTGTTAAATCTTAGTCTCCCTGATAATCTTTACCTTGATTTCATATTTAACAATGAATTATCTATTATTTTCCAGCATGTTCCAAAATATCAAAAATATTAACAAGGGCTAATACAAAGGTCAACTCACCTGATCGTTAATTATGGAAATTCCAGCAAGTCCATGACGCGTGGAAATAGCTTGACGATGAGTTTCTTCACATTCTATGGTTCCTTTTTTGATCAAAGACTCCAAAAGTTCTTCCATACTCATTGTTCTAAACACAAAATATTTAAAGTCAATAAAACATCTATATATGTACTGTTCTTGAAAATTAAGTAGAGAAATTAAATGTACATAAATGTTTTACTTATTTGAGTCATCATAAACAATCCAACTCACTCCTTGTTCATATACTGAAACTCTCCTCTTACAGCTTGAGGATGACAGCAAGCTTGCCGAAGCTTTACCAAAGGTTGGAGTATCTGATAAAAGATTAAAATAAGATCTGCATGTCTATATGTTATATTTCCAAAACATGATTTTACATTTTCAGTTCAAAAACATTTACATTAAAAAGTTGAAAAAGTGTATTTAAATCTTTGAAAATGCCAAATGGGAAAAGTTTACACATTTTTAATGAAATAGTTATTCCATTTAAAAATATGGAAATATACAATAGAAGACAACATTTTATTAGAAAATTAAGAAAGTTATTTTTAGAAATATGTTTATATTTAAGAAAACAAAATTAGTTTGATTTTACTATCTGAAATATTAAAATGTGGAATTGTGCAGTGCATACTACTAATCATCTATTTAAAAAATATATTACAAAAACAGATACACTGCTTACTGCCTTGACAATTAGTTGGCACAATGAACTATACATAATAATTTTATGAGATATTTTACTGAATCATAAACTAACATCAATAATACTGATCACTTAAAAAAATGTTTTAAAAGTTTTAGATAAGTGAACAAGATAATGTTTAGTTTTTCTAAATTCAATTAAAACAAATATAAACACAAGTTAAGAGTCAGTATTTTTCTTTCAAAATATTAAATTTGCTTGAAAATAAGATATTTTGTTGAAGTATGAAGTTAAAACAGATTAGAATTATAAATAAAACCTTTTACTTACACGACTTAAGATTTTTCGATCAATGTCACTGAGTTTTGTAGTATTGCCTCTATATTTTGATAATTGCTAAAAATAAAAGCAAATATGAAAATAAATACATTTTATATGTCCATTATTAACCTGAAGCACTTCAATAAAAATATGTAATTATAAGTTACTAATAAGAATGATGATTCTTCAGTACTGAAAATTAAATTCTTAACACAATTCTGATATTGTCATAAAGCCAGTTATGTAAACATCATTAGACAGAATCAAAAATGTCTGATTTCAAAACAAGACCACACATATTTGGTAATTGGGCAGCAGCACATAATTATGATATTATTAAAATTACTATATCTAAAAAAAGGGAGAAAAAATACTTTTTATACTAATTATTTAGTCATTTTATGATAAACAATTAGCAAATCATTAGATGTTTTCTGATAACATTACTACAAAATAAATTTCAAACTAATTTTTGCTCTTACCTACTCTTAGATCTATAAAGGTCTAAATAATCAATAGAAAACTATCTTTATGCCTGAAAATGTCTATCAAGACATCATTTATAATACTGTGACTAATTTTATATTAAAGCTGTAGGCAATCTGCATTCAAACTTAACAGAGATCATAAAATCCTTACTTTGTAAACTTACACAAAATATTGTCATAGACCATATAAAGATCATATAAACAAGTTCAATACTATAGAGAAATTCATTAATCAAGCAATTACTTTCTTTCCTCAGAACTGTGCCGAGATAAAATAGCTAAATATATTAAATTTATAATGAATTGTTTTATGCGTGGCAATTTAACTACTCATTAAGAGAAAAAATTCTTACTTTCATAGCATCTTTTGAACATTCTCCATACTGTCGCCTATAGAAATGTTCTTCAACTGGAATGAATGACAATAAGTCAATGCGTTCTGTCTGGCATGGTATGTTAATCTAAAAGAACAAAATTAAGGTTTTTGAAAAAAAAAAATTGTAGGATATCAAATTTCCTAAAAGAAGTCTATAGCATTACATTCTGTGTTAAAAGATTCTAAACACTTAGTTTTACTTGGGTTCTATCAAAATATTTTTGCATGTGATTTGTAATTCTCTTGTTTTTAATAAGGTCTACTTAAATGAAATTTTAACAGCTTTATTAATGATAAACAAAAATAAAAGGAAAAAATCATTATATTCTTTTTGTTAAATCTAGTTATTTTAAAATATCATAGCCAAGTATTCAATGGAAAATAACAATATCTACCTGGTTAAGGACATCTTTCTTAGCAGTCCGCCAGAGTACACTGGCAATGGCCTTAAATAAAGGTTCTTTAATTCCATGTAGATAAGGTTTGTAGAGCAACTTATTCCACCATTCTTGCACCCAATAAGGGTCAACCTCAAGGAATAGGAATAGACCATACAAATCTAATATAAAAAAGAAAATTTTGGATAGTTATTTTTGAAAAGAGAAATGGTTAAGAAAAAACAATACAGTCCATAGAGTAACATTTTTTTTAACAATCACTAATAATTAAATCAATATGAGCAAATATCATATAAATAAAATGTAAAAAGTAATAAATCAATATTGAAAGAAGTAACAAAATGAAATGTAATTGTAAAACAAAAGCTTAAATGGTTTTAAAGTCATTTATGTATTTTCCTCTAAAGTAAATTAAAAACATATACCATGATTTTAATTCTAGTATGAATTTTAAGAACTATAAAAGAATAAACAAGTCATTTAATTTCAAATTCAATTAAATATGAAACTTTTTCAGATAAGTATTTGCAATTTAAAATAGGCTATAAAGATTTAATTGAAAATGACTTTTACCAAAGTATAAAACTGTTTTGAAGTTTAAAAAATGTCTTGATAACAATTTTTGATTTTTATAATAAATACTTTGTAATATTTACATATTTTATTGGTTGGGGAAGCAAGTGTCACATATTTTATATAAAAAATAGTTGGCGATTTTATATATCACATATTTTATATAAAAAAATAGTTGGATTATATATATATATATATATATATATATATATATATATATATATATATATATATATATATATTATATATATATACTTTAAAGTTAAAATCAAAGCTCTAGATGTTATTCTTACTTTCATTTTATTTTTTCATACGTGTATTGAGCACTTTTTAATACTACTGTTCCTGGTCTGATTCAACTCTTATCATTAAACACACATATATATATATATATATATATATATATATATATATATATATATATATATATATATATATATATATATATATATTTAGGTATTACAGGCTACATATCCTAAGGCCATTAAGGCAGAATCCTATATCTAGACCAGATTTTATTTTGCTGTTATAGTGGAAATAGAAGTTGATTATGTGTATATATATATATATATATATATATATATATATATATATATATATATATAAAAACTGATTTAAAAATATGGTTCCTATGCTACACAGGAATTACCATGTTTCAAAAACAGAAACTAACAACATCAAATTCAATTATTTAATTAAATTAAAAAAAATGAAACAGAACTAGTGCTTTTAATTTAATTAAGTAATTGAATGTGAAGTTGTTAGTTTCTGTATTTGAAACATGGTAATTCCTGTGTAGTGAAGGAACCATATTTTTAAATCAGTTAATTTATAATATTTATGCTCTGTAAATTTACATTGAGCACTGTTTTGTAAAAATAAAAATATCAATAAGAACACCAGATTATATATCTTACTGTTCTTTCTTTTTACTATAAAATATATATATATATATATATATATATATATATATAAAAGTGAACATAGAAGTCAACACTTAGAGGCGACAGTCTGTTTCATGCTATATGCAATCGTCAGGCCATATATATATGGAGCTAGATAAAGTATTTTTATTTGAACAAAATATCTAACTGAATCTGATCATCTTTAAGTATTCAATTAATAAGCTTATTCTTTTTAATAATTAATACTTAGAAATCCTTGCAGTGAATAACAAAAATTAAAATTAAAAAATAATAATTGTAAATAAGTGATTTGTCAACTTAATAGCAATATGGTAAAAGGGGTTACATTACCATCAATATTCTTCTGTATTGGAGTGCCAGTGACACACCATCTATTAAGAGCAGTCAATCGAGAGGCCATTTCTGCTGTCTTAAAAAATAAATGAAAACGCACATGCAATAAAAAAAATAATAGATAAATAATTATATTATTAACTGCATCCCATATTTTTAATTAAATTAAAAAATGAAGCTAACTTAATTTTGATAGAATATTTATTGAATGAAAATTTCTTATATGATTTATGAAGCATTGGATTAAGTGCATTGAAAGAAAATGTGGAATGCAGTTAATAATAGAATTATTTATATTGAAAAATAAATATTTGTTGTGTAAAATAAATGCTTTTTTCCTCAACATGCTGCAGACTTATTGATATACCTATGTACATGATTATTTCATGGCATAACTTTAAATGTGTATTATAAAAATATATAAAAATAAATTAACCATTAACATGTAACAGCTATCAAATTGTTTATAATTGTATTCATAATTTTTAATTCAAATGTTACCATAAAATTATATATATATATATATATATATATATATATATATATATATATATATATATATATATATATATATATATATACCCACAGACTGTTTCACTTTATCACAGCTCAACAGTGTGGCTAGATGTGTGATTGTTTCAAGCCTTGATTGAAACCCAACCGATTTGACATCAGTCAGAGACTCTCACCCTTACACCATATGACCTTGAAATAATATTAAATTTGATGTATCACAGATGCAATGCCCTAAAAATTGTTCATATATAATGTCATCACCATTATCATTAACTATATCTTTAGAATGCAACTATAATAAAATATTATAGATATAACAAAGGAAATGTTTTTTTATGTAACATACTTTTGTTGAAGTACACTCAACCATCTGGGCTTCATCTAAACAAATCTACAACAAAGAAAAGAGATATTGAAATGAAAATTTAAATCATATCTATATTTCAATATTTGGGAGAAATGTGATATCTTCATTTTTATATTTCCACAACAGTATTATTTTGTCATCTTTAGTGCTGAGGGTTTTTAACACATTCTTTACATAATCTAAGTATAAGGCAATATATTAATGAAGACCAAGTGAGGATTAAATTTTAATGACTTGCAAGAGTAACTTGTTACTCCTGGATAGATTTATAAATTTTAATTAAACTTATTAAAGAATGTAATTTTTTTCTATTCACAAATGCTTCGTTTCTTGCGATTTTTAATTTATTATATTTTGTGCTTATTTCCCCTTGAGATTGACAAGTCAAAGGGGAAGTATTCATCCTTTCTATAAGAATTCAACAAAAACAAACACAAATGGAAAACTTAAAAAAGAAAATTAGAAAATCTATTTCTGTGACAATGACACAAGATAAAAGTTCATATCAATATTATTGACAATTTAACATTTGAGTCAATGAAGTGAATTCTAAAAATTAATTAAACCTACCCTCCACCACTGAACAGCAACCAGTGGACTTGGAACAGTCATAAATCTTTTTGGCTGGCGGAACTTTTTCCCTGGAATGAAAGAAAAAATTGCTAGAAACAGAGGAAATGCAATCAACCTTGAGAAAAAATAATGCATAAAATGTTTAAACAGAATCCACTAAAAAATGTTTTACAAATAAATTGTAACAAAATTTTTTATTATACATATATTAATTTATTTTTCTTTGAAATGTGTTGACATCAAGAACATGAAGTAGAAATTCAAATTACCCAAACAAAAATTAAAATTTGAGTGACTCTTTTCAAAGTTTTAATTATTGTAAACCTATTCTGTTTACTATTAACCCTTGAATTAATTTCTGACCACTGTCATGAAACTAAGGGTCAAAACTTGCTAAAAATTTCAAAATTTGATGCTTGGTCATCAATTTTATTTTCTCTTAGTACCAACCATATTTAGTTTGTTAGTGCAAAAAATGATTAAAGCTTAGCTTAGTGGATGAATGAGATAAGCACAGTAAATTTAGTAGGCAGCAATAAGAAAAAGTAAAATTTTGTTTATGTATAACAGGTTCAAATGTAGTCAATGCTAAAATAAAACTATAATCAATTCCATTCATTCACCAATAGAATTTGCTTTGTTACTATATATGTACCCATTAGAGTGAATTAAAGTACCTCTTCACCCACAAAGAGTCAAGACAATCATGTAGTCCAAAGTAGTGTTCTTTTATTGGGATAAGAAAGGTTGTGAATGGTCAAGACTAGTAAGGAAGTGCAAGCAATTACTATATTTCAAAGCCTATTAAAGTTGCCTCGATCTTCATTCGGATTTTCTTTTTCAAGAGATAGCACAAATTCTTTTCCAAGGTAAGACTTAGTTTTTCTCCTTTGACACCACATTATCACATCGCATAAACTGTGATTTTTTAATGTGTATCAGACAGAATGCTGGTTTACAGGCAAGACATATTACTGCTGTTGTAAGGAGTTTGTTATATTCACCATTCTCTTAGGTTAGTAAATATCTAGTCTCCCTAATTTTGGACAATTTAAGAAAAACTGAAAAACAATCTTCACTGCAAATGGCAAGTTTTAGAAAATAAATATACTTTTGACAATGTTAGCTTCCTCTCACCTAACTAAGATTTTATCACACAGAGCAAATCATTAATGAAATATTAAATTTAGCAATATGATAACACAAAATAACAGATGATCCCACTAAAGCAGAAATTTCTGTTGTTTAACTTTTACAATGAAGAACTGAAAATTCCATACATTACTTTTTAAACTAAGTAGAGCATGTGTAAGCTTACAGCAATATCATGTTGAAACATTGGTTCTCAATTGATCACTGAAATTAAACAATGTTGAGCCTGGTCAGTAATTAGATGGACGACTCCTTGGGAATATCAGGTGCTGTAATCTTAAATGTGGGAGTGATGTGATGGATAATGGTTTGGAATGAGATATCTGAAAGCCAAATTCAAATTCCAGTCTAGTTCAATACAATCATTTACACACAAATATTCTTAGGAAAGCTATGAATCAATCTCTTCTCCCCACAGCTAGTTAAATAGAAGGACAGACTTGGTCCTGTAGCCTTGGTTGGCAGCCAGTATACCACAGAAAGTAACTGCAGTCTACTACAGGAATTCTTCTGCTACATCAATCATCAATTGAAAAGACACATGATTACCCAAGTGTTCATTATACATGCTATTTATGGAAGGGAGATCATGTGTGGATGTGCCCAGAGAGTAAAATTACTAGATAGAGTTGAAATTTGATAAACAATTTTTAACACCTATAGTGTTAGGGACATACCAAGTTGTTACTGATAAAAAAATATTATTTTAACATCTCTGTAAAATAAAGAGCAATTATTGGTCATAATAATATTTGAGTTTCCTGCCTATTCTTTAACATGCTATGATCCTTATTTGTGAGATAATTGGAGAATGTGTACAATTTAACTCAATTACAGGAAATAGTTATGGTTGATTTTGAGAAGAAAGAATTTGTCTACTGACAAATTATGTGACCTCACATAATCATAAAAAGTAAGTTTCAAAAATTTTATCTCAAAAGTTGTAGGCATTATACAGTGACCAATATTTAAACATTTTAAACTTCAACATTAGATCATTTCAAAAATACAGTTATTTTTTCTTTTATAAAAATATATTGAGTAAAAAAGAGATTTAATGGTATTAAGAGTTAATGATCACACAAATTATTTCTGATAATAAAAGAAGCAAATAATGAAAATTACCAATACTATGTGGCAAATCAACATAATTGAGTTCTTTACACAGCGTTTGGTATGTAGTCACAACAATATCAAAAGATGCCAATTTGCAAGGGTGCACATAACTTTGTTTATTTACACCTTCATAAACCTAGAGTAAAAGGAAAAAGGTAAAGATTAAAATATATACGTAATATTATTCAACAATAAAAGATTTTTGCATGCAGAAAATTATGAATATACCTTATTTGATAAACTGAATAGAATTGTTTTTGTATAACTTGATATTTTTTAAAGTGATATATTTTTTGCAAACATGATTTTACAAAAAAAAACACACAAAATACCAACAATTATTTTCTCTAGATTTTTCCAATATGTTTTTCTTTTAACTGGAATATTTAAGATCATCTCAAAAAAGTTTATCTAACAAAATAGTCAGCTCAGTCCTTATTAGTAATATTCTAAGAATATTGCAGTTCATAGAATAGACCTAAGTTCCTAGATATATGAGGGGTCCTGAAAAATTCACAGCCTGAAACACTTTGCCAGATGTGACCAAATATTTCTTTGTAATTCATTCTCAGTCAGACCAAAAACCTTTCAGCACCCTCTAATATATCAAAATTGCATAAATTACATAAACTTTTACTTACAAAAACCTTGACAGATCCTTTCTGTAAGTGTTTTTTAATTTCTTCTAGCCATTGATGATGGATTGACATTGGAGTAACAATTAGCGTGGCACCAGATGGAATGGGGTCCTGGAAGAAGTTTTAAAAGGATTTTATATTAAATCATAACTGATAATTTTATTTATTTATATATATATATATATATATATATATATATACACTAAAGAAAAAAAAACTATGCTGGTATAACCAATAGACAATTTGTCAAAAGACCTAACACCTTAAATAAGAGAAAGGAAAGAAAAAAAGACTTAAAGGAAAACACCTACCTACTCAGTAAAGTGTTCAATGCGGAGATTACTTAGTGTAAATGCTTCACAACATTAACTTCTATCAAAAGACAGACCAAGTTGTTACTCAGGTTTCATGCTCTTGCAATCTTCAGATGACTAGCTAGAACACAAATGAAAGAAGGTGGGGTGGGGGGAGTCTAGCTTTATATACCCATTACTGCAACACTACTACCTTAAAGCACCATGGGAAAAAATAATACAAAATAACTTTAAAAGCCTGTGTATAACCCCTCCCCTAGGGGGGAAAAAAAGAAAATAAGCAAAGGACCCCACACACACATATATACACACACCATAAGTGGGCTTAACTAGTTATCATGACTGTATTATTAAGGGAGGGGGTCAGAAGAAAAAAAAAACAACAAATAAACTAGTCAGGTGGCAAGTGACACAATATGTATTTTATTTTATACCTTCCATAGATCAGGCTGTTTTTAATCTACAATTGCACCTGGGTCCAATCATTGCTATTGAGTAACTTTTTAATTTTAAAAAGTAATTTTTTTTTTTTTTTACTGAATAGCTTCTTCATCTTATCAGAAGTCGCAAAAGTGTTTTCTAATTAATTTTAGAAACATTCCTCCTATATTGGGTTTTACAGATTTACTATATGGTGAATTAAACCATATTATTTTTCTACTCCTATTCTTTTTATTCTTGTTTACTAAATTTGTGTTCAGTTTTTTGTCCATTTTTTTTAATGCTTCTTTAGCTCTTTGAAAGACTTCCTCTTTTTTCAAGTCAGTAAATTATCTACCAACAATTGATTAATACATGTGCTTAGTGACAACAGGAGGATGATCAAACTCAATGCTGATGTAGTATAGTGGTATATTTCCAGGTTTTCTGTACAGTTTATATTTTCCTGTGTATAGGTTTAAACTCACATCCAGATAGTTCACTAAAGCTATAGCCCTATCTAGCAGACTTTCAGAGATAGAAGGGTAGAACTCCTTGATATCAAATTGCAGAAATCTATGCTTCTTTTCTTCTATATTATCAAACCAATCAATGGCCACCTTGGTAATTTTTCTAATATGCTTCCGAGTTCTTTGCACAACCTTTCTAAGATTACCTTACTAATCCTCTTTACCTGGTTTTTAGTTAGGTTAATTAGCCTACACTTGGGTTTACTTCTGAAATACGTTTTATGATTTTTAAGCATTATTATTACTTGCTTTTTCTCCACTTTCCCTATTCTGTTATCAATTTTTAACTTTGCTGCATCTTTATTGATACCTTCCTCCCAATTCAAGAGTGTTTTCTTATATTTATCAATTATAGCTCCAGTTAGCAACTTCTCATAATTTGCCTTCCCAAGAATATATAATTTCTGAGATTTACCCCTCTTGATATACATATTTGATTTTTTTAATCTTTTTTACCTCTCTTTTAACCACTTTTGAAATCTACTGCTAACCTCTCTAAACTAAATTATTTACTATAGTAAAAAGCTCTTCCTCAAATTTCAACAATTCTTTTTTTCAGAGGTGGACATTTTTTTTTGTATTAAAGTTTTCAGTTATCTCATTAGTGTCTTCTTTATTTGAGAAAAAAAACATTCCACGCCATCTTTTTAATAACTTCTCCAAATTTCTCAACTAGCTTTATTATAAATTCATACCAATTTTGTACAGGTATACTCTTAAGTGAGTAACCAAAAATAGAAATCATCACAAAAATTAAGAAAAGGAATAAATAAAATTACACAGGAAAAAAATGCCAGTTTGTTTTGAAATATATATGAATTTATATATTTGAATTTCATAACTAAAGCCTTGAATTTATTCTGAAATTTTCATAGGCTATGAAATCAGAAAAGTTTTTTTGAGCAAAATTCTAGATATAAGTGCTATAAACATACACATGCCTATAAACAATTTTTATGTTCCTAAAGAAAATAGATTATCAAAACATCATTGGATTCCATGCAAATTTTAATGAGCTGAATTCTGAATAAATTAGGAAACATGGTAGTTCAAATGAAAACTCCATTGAAATTATTTAATGTATAAAAAGAGGAAACAGAACTTAAAAATTTAAAAACTCACTTATTATACATAAATAGGCTTATTAATACTAAAGGAAATTCAGAAAACTCAAAATCAATAATTTATTCTATTTGGCTTCTATTATCTTCAATTACAGCCTCATCATGACATGGAAAAGCTTCACAACTCTTAATCAGGAAGTCCTTAGACATCATAGCTGATTACTCCAGTCTCCAAAATGTTGATCAAGGAGTGGAAGGTCTTGCTGGTGGCCTGCTCCAAAATGCCCCATACAGCATAGTTCAACACGTTTAAGTCTGAGCTTGAGGATGGCCATTAGCCAGAAATCAGCAAAGTTAGCTTCTTGGCTGTGTGGTTTGGAGCAACATTTTGGGTCTGCACATAGATACCCTCTGGTGAATTGAACTATGGTAAAAATGATACCTCAGAACTTTGTAGTAGACATCAGCACCTTTCTTTTCTCCAAGCTTGTATATAAATGGAAA
The DNA here is from genome assembly GCA_903632075.3 of Acanthosepion pharaonis. Lineage (NCBI taxonomy): Eukaryota > Metazoa > Mollusca > Cephalopoda > Sepiida > Sepiidae > Acanthosepion > Acanthosepion pharaonis. Next base: position 21,945 of record CAHIKZ030000145.1, on the reverse strand, counting down.
CACCTTTTTTACTGTCAAACACCATGACATCCAACAACATAACCTGAACTGAATGATCCTGAAAGTGTCCTTAACATCAATTGTTGATTCAGTGAAGTACCAGCCATTTTGGCAATACAAAACAGTCTATATGATGAAGATTTTTTCATCCACTGTAAAATATATTATTTGATGAAAAAAAATTTTCTTTAAAGTGCCTGACACTTTTTGCATCTTTCCAAATTCCTGGCCTTGATAGATGCCATGAGAGGATCCTAATGTATGATATAATGATCAGGTCATCACACATGCTTATTCTGAAACTCGAGATCCACTTTTAGCTCAACAGCTATCTTAAACATGTGTGGTGTTCAATTCCTTACAATTCTGCTTCTTCTGCATGCCATGGCCCATACCTATGGTCTTTTTGACCTTATAGACAGTACATAATGACATATGTTGATGTGAACAAACCAAATCTGACATTCTTTGTTATTTGTTTTGCTATGAAGCTATATTTCATGATATTCATGAAAAAATGGTATGTATTAATAGCTGAAGTATACTCTTAGTTCTACATTTGGTTTAACATCATTTGATATAATAATTGATGAAAAAGTTTTAGTTTAAATTTTACTGCAAGTTTTGTTTCCAGACACACTATAAAATAAACAAATACTCACAGATCCCACTTGACAGTGTGGACATAAGAATGAACAGATGTTGAGATCTTCATCACAATCAATGCAGTCATAATGAAGCCAGATACCACAAAACTCACATTGGATTTCATTTCCAATAAACTCTGTAGTACCACAGATACACTGGAATTCTATCTCTTCTATATTTTGGTTCTATAAAATAAAGATTTTACTAAAAAAGTACATTGCAAAATATTTTCTTAAAAATATTTGTAAACAATTTGGTTTTATATACATAGGATATTAAGATTAAAAAAAAATTAACTAGTAATAAGATTTAAACTAATATTCAAAGAAAAGTACCAAGTTTTCAATATGCTATATCTCTTAACTCAAATGTGAAACTTAGTTCACACATTTTAACATCAAGTATTTATGAATCAAATGTCTTCCTATGTTTTAACTTATCAGAATTTATAAACTTTTCAAAGTCAATCTTTTTTATAAAAAATATTTTTAATATTTAAACATTGACTAATTTTGAAATACCAAATATAAAAATAAGAACATAATGAACATGCAAGAATATTATCTCCGAGTCAAATTTATGATAAATTATTTAATAAATCTATTATATAATAAAAAGTGATTTATTTTACATATGCTTGTAGGTTAATTAAATATCAGTACATTTATTTAAGAAATATTTTAACTTTTGCTTTAAAATTATCTGAGACAAACTTTTGACCATTCAATATATTGTTTAAGTACTATAAATTAGAATCCAAGGAAAAGAAATTGCAGTGGCCATTTTTGTTTTTAACTGTATTTTTAAATTATATAAAATCATCCATATCTCCATGCACTATGTTTGTAATCAATGTATTTAGTTATGTTCCTTGATAATTGAAAAAACATTTTTGATCCCTAAAAAAGGGATAATAATACAAAGAAATCTATAAAAGAGAATTAAAATTACCCGCTTAATATTTGCTGAAGTCAAGGCATGGAAGTTTAGAGTCCACTGGGGCAAATTTTGTCGCGGATTGAGCAAAAGACAAGATAAAACCTCAACTGTTTTGCCCAGGCCCATTTCATCAGCAAGAATCCCACCAGGTGTCATTGTAACAACTGTTGGTTTTTTATCTACTATACTGAAATGAGAAAAGTTGGAGTTTTTTTGTTATCATAAACTTTAATAGTCATTGGTTTGTATGATAATAGAAAATATTAAATTTTATTACAGAAAGTCAACTAATAGTAACATTCAAGCCTTAAACTGGAGCAGTTTTTAATTTTATTATAGTTTTTATTTTCTTGTATAAGTGTTTCCATGACCAATACCTTTTAAGCTTCAAATCTCTATGTTCGTGTTTTTTTACACAGACAAAACACAAACAAAACAAAACAATAAATATTGAGGGTTTATATCACCAGGACAAAACCAGCCAAATCAAATGCATAGTAAAACTAATAATAACTACAACCTTTAACAAACAAGAGTCTTATGTTCAGTCAAACAGAAAACAAATGAAATTTTTTTTAAGAGAGATATTATGGGACCATAACAAGAGTTTTTAAGAAAATATGAAAACAGCAAAGTCTTAGGTGGGAGCTAATAAATTTGTTAATAAATATTTTTATATCATCAACTTTCATAAACATTGATTTAGATCAATGTGGTTATTTTCTTTAGACAAAGTTAAAAAGCAATGAGTGTTATAAAAATTACTATTACTCTTCTGTGTCAATCAATGGGTGCACTCCAGTATATCAGCAATGTACAACTGGTTCACTTAAATATTACTTTAGCTTCATTAAAGTAAAAACTTACACGTAGTTACATATATAATTTACAAATGTTTTGAAAAAGAAATTAATAACAAATAGAGAAAAGTGGAAGAAAAAGACATTCTTGAATATAGATCAGCAATAAGTAAATACAGTATCAGTTTTAAATCAAAAGAGAAGTGTAATGTAAAAAAAAAAAAAATAAAAAAAACAGCAGTGATTGACAGTTTAGCAGATTGTGTATAGTTAAAGAAAGACAACTAGTTTAATGTATGGTAGCTGTGCCTATATCACTTACTAAATAAAAGGACTGTTTATACTGAATGAATTTTACTATAAAGAGGCAAACATAAATTTTATAAATTTACTTTCTAATACTACAATTCATTCTAATATCAAAAAGTGGCCCTGTCATCATTTGAGCCTGTTAATTAAAAATAATAAAGACAAAAAATTATAACATATTGAAGTAGGGAAATTCTGAGCAAGTCTGATCATTAAAAGATTGATGTGATCACAAACCTAAATATTTCTTCTACAATTATGGGTTAATGAAAATAACTCAGTATGATTTATAATTATATCCCCAAATGATTATAATTAACTTACATGTTATTAAAATTTGTTCTTTCCTGAATAAAAATGCGTAAACTTATTTAATATTTCATGTGCTTATCTGGTGATAGAGAAATTTAAATGTGTTTGTTGAACTACCAGAATGCTTTTAATTACTCTCATTATTGGCAAATTATAAAATATTATAAGAAGTTTATTCAAGAATAAAAACACTTTTCAAAAATCTATAAAAAAATTTTTAAAAAAATGATGTAATAACTCATTTTTAAATATCCAAAATTGCTAAGGCAAACACTCACATTCCTCCATACTTATTATAGTATAACACTTTTCCATCAAGTGTTTTAAATTCCACAAACAGAGGATGCAACTGTCCTGTTAAGTAAAAAATAAGATAATTAGATACAAAATAGCTTTAATTTTGCTTGATTTCAAAATAAACTGGAGATACCTAAATGCATACTCACAAACCAAAGAGCTATTTTTTCTCTGAATTTTAATAAAGTATTATTTTTTGTTTATTAAAGATCAAACTATTTTGTATAATAAAGTATATGCAAAAGTTTTTTGTTCATTAAGGTTGATAATGGAAATTCACAAGATTATATTTAACAAGTAAAATTTGAAAGAATAAAATTAAAATCTGATAAAATTGTATCTTCAGGGTAATATTTAAATAAAAATTACTTAAATGTATTAGTGTTCTCCAAAAATAGAGCCAACAGAATGAAGCTGTTCAGTGACACTTTGAATTTCCTATCAAAATATATAAATATCAATATAAATTTTTCATTTTTTCTACAGTTCCTTAGAGATTTTAGTAAATAAAAATGTTCTCAAATGCATGGATTTTTCAAATCCAATAATTTTACACTTAGTACATAGGGATGCACTAAGTGTAAAATTATTTTGAAGATATTTATTTCTATGCTATGGCATGTTATTATTCATATATGCTAATATTCATGTGGAAAAAAACTTTCTCTCATTATTTACATTCAGACTATTGTCCTCATCTTTGTAGTTGTTATCATATTTCATCTGTTGAGCCTTCCCGCCTTCATCGGGTGTATATCAATCTGGGTAACATACAGGAAATTCTGGATTGAAATCTTTATTTAATCTACCGGGGTAGACTGTTCTCTTTCTACTACTTATGGCTAGAGATATCCTGTCTGGTTCTTATTTTTTTAGCACTACTCAGTTATTGCTAGTGTGTTTCCATTGAGTTCGGAGATTGAATTCACAATTACTATATCAACAAAGATATCATGAGGTGTGAAACGAAAACAGTCTACTCCATAGATTAAATAAAGGGGTCAGTTTCCTGTAGATTAACCAGATCTACATACACCTGATGAACGCCAGAGGGTACAACAGCTGAAACGTGATAACAACAAAGATGAGGACAATAGTGAAAATAACTCTTCAACACCAGAAATCCAATGAAAACTTTGTTTTGCACTAATGTCTTTGGAAAAGGTATGAATTCATCTCTCTTCTTCCCAGCTCTGGGTTAAATAACAGGGTTGCTGGGATCCCTATTATTGGATGGCAACCGATCTAGAAAGAAAATCAGGGAGAAAGCAATGGGAAATCACTACCTTTCTCAAGAACTTGTTGGGATTGCTATGAGTTTGAATATGTTATCAGAAGGTTTTAATATTAAGATGATTAGTTTACTGGCATGTTCACCATATTAATCCACAACAATATAGAATATAGGCATTCAAAAACGAATCAATCACAAGGCAATTGAATAAGAAACACTGGTAATTAGGTTTCAATAAAAACAACAGACATTTATGTACAATTAATATACAATTAGAAAACTTGTGGTTTGATAATGCAAGAATTGACCATTGATAAATTGGGTGTCTTATTGATTTACAGTTCAAAATTGTTCAAGTGTTAAAGAATTGGTCAAAGAGAGTAAAATGGAAAATGTTACTTATACAGAAATTTGTGTAGTTTGTGTGCGTGAATAAAGTAGAGTATAAATGTCTTAATTTTCTAGAGTTGTTTACCTTGGATTGTTCCGTGTTTATCTTTTGTTAAAATACAATTTCTATGTTAGTAGTGTGCAAGAACACTTTTCTTAGAAAGTTGTAAGTGAATTTTGAGAGAATAATGTCGGTGTTTGAGTCAGCAGTTGACGCTCAAAAAGTTTCTTAAGTCAAAATAGTGACACGCATGGACACGTGTGACATCTCTCTGAAGTTAAATGACTGACTGGTGAATTGGATCAAAATGGTCCTTTTTATTTGTTTCTGGAATCCAAAGTAGGCTCCAGTGAACTGGGCGCGAAAATAGATTTTTGACACTTGTTACACATTTTGGTGTCATCTTGACCAATAAAAAATCGAGATTTGCAATGTGAGGTGTTGGTTGGTTAAAAGTGATGCTGATGGAAGAGTGTATTTTAGCTCAGGGGTGAGTAGAAAATATGGACGATTCTATAAACTCATGGCAATTCACAGATAAGGAAAAGGTATCTGTGGAGAGCCATGATCACTTCCATTCTAAAGGGACACATTATATATATATATATATATAGTCTTAAAAACAAGGAATGTATTGATTTTAATTTTATTAATCTCTAAGGCCCTTTCAACCAATATCTCATCAGCCCCACATAACCAGCAGCACACTGTGGCGCGTACAACCTTGCATTTGGAAACTAGAATCAATCAGCATGTACCTTCCAAAATATGACTTGGTAAGATAGATAAAATATGCTATCTTCCCCCCATAAATATGGAATTGGCTATTGCTCAACACTTAGTTGAGAATATAGCCTGCGCCAAGTCGTATAAAAAAGAGTGGTTTAAAATTATTCATACAGCCGATTCCAACAATCATTTGAAGATTTTGGAATCGGTCTGTAGAGGATTAAGGAAACCTTCTCTCTGCTGACAGAAAGAATTTGTAAAGGCTCTTAATCTGTTGGGGGATATTTTATTTTAACTGTCCCTCGCTAATTTATTTACACGTTATTTCCTCTCCCCTCATTACAAGTATATACATTTGTTTGTTATTTTAGCGTGTTCCCCCTTTTTGCTCTTCATTGTCGTTACTATTCTTTTCGTTAATTAATTATCCAACGATTGTCTCCTGATGAGATATTGGTTGAAAGGGCCTTAGAGACTAATAGAATTAAAATCAATACATTCCTTGTTTTTAAAACTATATATAAATTTTGTACCTCTAAACATTTATATATATATATATATATATATATATATATATATATATATATATATATATATGTATGTATGTGTGTGTGTGTGTGTATGTATATATCTGATTAACCAATTAAAAAGTGTAATGGATTTTCAATATTTGAATGTTTAATCACATAATTCTCTAATATCTGATGATGTTAACCAAAATATTAAAAACATTCTCTTTTGAGAGAGCTGCATTTTTCTCAAAAAAGATTTTCACTTTAATGAAGGCTAAACAAAGTTGCTTTATTATATTGACTATTTCCATTTGTACATTCCAATTACTAATCCAAATTCTTTCCTGGTAAACTCATTTGTGTCCTCAAAAAATTATTGACTTAAGCATACATGCTCAAGTCAATATATACTGAGGATGAATTCTGTCAACTGAAAAAAAAAAAAAATAAACATTTACTTTTCTTACCCTCTCTGTTGTCTTCTCTTTTTTCTTGGTTCAACATCCAGGCTACAGCTTTTTTTTGATACTCTCTCAACTGTGGCAAAAGAGATTCATGTTGTAATTCATCAGTGACAGGTAAAGGCTTTTCTGCATGAATTTCCTGGACAGCTGTATACAGTTCTTCAATATCTGGCTTCTTTTCTGAAGGATTATTATTATAAGCTGAAAATATTACCAAAGATAGAAAGAAAATTTTTAAAAATTAACATTTGTGATGTAACTTAATCTGAATTTTACTTTAAATTTCTGAATTTTTATCCTCTGTTGATTAAGTTAACTCATAAAAATAAAAAGTAGTTCTGAAAAATAAAAAAAGTAATTTAAATCAAAGATGATAAATGTGAATGTCACTGTGTCACACTTTTTTCAACTTTACTCCTAGAGGCCATAGCTGAACATATCATACCATTTTGGAATCAGGCCAACTCTGTGAGCAAATTAAAAACATTCCAGGCCAGATCTGGAAATTTTTAATTCCCAAGTTTACATTGTTTTCAGCAATTTTTTTATGTGGTTTTTGTGACAAATTTTTTGTACAATAACAATCTTTATAATTGGAAATAAATTTGGAAATAATTGAAATTAGTTACGAAATCCAGCGAGAGTCACCCATGAAATAAAAATAATCGTTTGTATGGAAAGTAAGGACCTACATACATAAAATTGTCTTTAAATTAAGTGGTGGCATAAGAATTATCATTAAACTTGTAAAAGGTAAGCTTAAATATTAATGCAATACTTAAATGCAGCGATCAATTTTGAATTCTTCTGTAGTTTATTGTTGCCTATCGCATCTACTACTCCCTTCCTATTGTGATGAAGGTTCAATCAAGAGCCCTCCACAGAAGCTAGCTTAAATAGGGTGCCTTTTAAACTAGTTTTTAATATTCCTATTTTTTAAAGCAAAAAATAAATCCAAAGATTTCTAATTTTAATAAGGTAATTAAAAAAAAGGATTAAAATATATATCTGAAAACAAATGTACATCTTTTTCAATATAGTAACATTTCAGTCTGTTTCAAAAAAACTTTGAGTTTGATACAAAGAAAATAGATTGACTGATAAACTGAGTGTTTTTATTAAAGTGTTCTAATAGATGAACCAATTTACAAAGATGTGACCAGATAAGAACAATTGGATCCCATACCAAATAAAACAATGTTAGCCATATATCTTATTGGAAAAAAATATTTTCTCTAATAGGAGAAACAATTTACTTATAAACACATTTTTATAATTTATTGCCTGATATATAACCAGAAAAATACAAGTAAAAAGAAAACTAGTTTTGAAAATTGTAATTTTATGTTTATTTGTAGGTTTGAACATTTCTGGGCATTTTGCTAATAGAAAGGCTGAAAATCTTACTTATTATAAAAGGCAGATTGTGTGTGTGTGTGTCTGTACGTTTATATATTGGATCGGTTTCCTACATTTTTCAAACCGATTTCAACAAAACTTCACAGGACTGTGTAAAATTACCTTCGATGGTTCTGACAGCGCCTAAAAATTGAAAACACAATTGTTTTTGCATGAAATCAATTTGAAAACACCATAAAACACGATTCTGTTGCCAGAATGAAAGCGGGACAACTCATATCGAGTTATACTTATTATAAAACCCAGTTTGTTTGTGTGTGTGTTCGTTCGTTTATATATGGGATCGGATTTCCTACATTTTTCAACCGATTTCAACAAAACTTCACTTTTTTTTAGCAGGTAGTGTTTCTTATTGCCTTGCACACTTTTTTCTTTATTTTTACATTCAGAATGCTTTAAAAATTCCATTTACAATACAATTGTTTATAATAAAATTCTATTCAATCGATAGACTCATAACGATTGAAAACAATGTTTTTGTTTGAGTTTGGGTTTGACCAATTTGTCAAAAAAAACAAAAAAAAAAAAATAATTAAGACATGCGTGTCTGTCAACCTTAAACAATAATCTTTGTCAATTTTATTTTTCAGTTTTTATGATGGTCGATACTTGATCTATCTCTTACTGTTACATCCCCAGGCAACGCCGAGCTCTACTGCTAGTGTCTATATAAAAAGAAAAAAAATAACAATCACAAAGTGCATTTGGGTACAGCTGCAGAAATTATTTAAGACATTTCTCAGATACAATAACTTAATCCATGAAATATGAATCTTTTGTTTACAGTTAGTCAAAACTTATCAGCTTTGTCTAAATGTTTTGTAAATATAGGCAAATAGGGTGTTTTTAATTAAATGGAGTGGAGAATTAATATGCCCAAAATTTTAAACATGAAAATGCAAGTATAAATTTCTAACTTAAAAGAAATAGTTCTTTGCCTCTTAACAGCAAATATATCAGTTATTTGCTCAGCATTTTCCAACAATGATGTTAGCTAGTTTCTCTCAATATTTAGTGTTGCCATATTGTTTGTGTGACAAATAGTTCTTTTCATGTATGTTTGAAACTGTTGAAGGAGGATTCTTCAGAACCTGTTTTAGCAGAAATAGTTACAAAGTTTTGTACAGTACACCATGAAGATCCTTCTTGTAAACTGTTTCAACAACACCAGTTGCAGTTGCCTATGAACTCAACAGATATGCAAGGTCTGTGAAAAAACTTTGTCTGAAGAATTTTTTCTGCCTTAAGGAGATCCAGATTACAATGCCATAATGTGATATAACAAGTTGATTGTGCTTGTCTGATTCATCTGGATTGACCATTTAATCATGATTTTTCAATATCCAGACTGAAGTTGATACACAAGGACAGTCTCATCTGTTACTGATTCATCAACCAGAGCAATCAACAAGACACCTTCTTCTTCATGGAACTCTTGCTTTCTTGAATGAGAAGAATATTTTTCTTATAGTTTTACCTAAATTTTCAGTATCTTTTTCAAAGTTTTCTGTAGTTAATAAGTGTAAAGTGTCAGATTGATGGGTGTAAAGTGTTTGCAAGTCAAGAGTTGATCCTACTTCTCTGTAGTGGCTTGCTTATATTGGCGTCATTTACTTGCTGCTAGAGTCTAGCACATAGATGGGTTAATCCAATATTGCTGGGAGGGGGGTACCAGTGTTATATCAAAGAACATCCCTCCATACAATATGTCTGATGTATTACGCAATAATAAAAAATTTTTTGGTTGCTGTAGATGTTATTCAAGCTATTATAACATTTACAGTCTTTTCATGGAGATATTTGTCGCCTTGAATTTTGTTCTGTTCTTTTATTGTCTCCTCTCCTTAATTTTTTTTTTCTCAGATTCTTTCATATTCAGTAACCACTTGCATCTTCATAGCTTTAATTGCCTTGTTTGAGGTGAAATAATAAAAAAAGGCTGCCTGTGTTTGACATTATTATTTTCAACACAACCAATCTAATTTTAAAGTAGAAATTAAGTAGAGATTAATAATGTACTGCTATCCATATGTGTTTTGGGATTGTGATTATTTAATAAAACACACCTTGTCTTTACAATATGAAGGAATTACCACAGCTTTTACTTTTTATATTTACAGACCCACCTTGATACACTTGAAATTTAAGTGTCTGAGACTTTCAAAGAGTGCATGTTGTTTGAGACTGGTCTCTATAGAAAGTTGTAGAGGCTCTGAATAGCTCCTAAGTTATTGCAAAGATCAGTTTTTGTCATTGTATTTTAGATAACAAAATTTAGGAGGTACTCATAACAATGGGCAGAGATGTCAAATGGAGAACACTACTTAATTCTTGTTCCTAAATCTCTACAAACACAATTTTTACTGTGAACCATAAATTTTGCCAAGTTTCAACTCTTGCTTCCAAAGTTCTGGTTTCTCCTTCAATAATGAATGAAAATTTCTATTTTTTTTTTTTTTTATCATTTCACCCCAAACAAATCAATAATGCCACTAAAACACAAGAGGTGACAGGGAGTGAAAGAGAATGAAAAGACTTTAGTGAGGAGAAAAGACAATAAAAAGACAGGATTCAAGAAGACAGATTACAAATGACATTGAATTTAAAATTTTGAAGATTGTAGGTGACAAGGAAGCAAGAAACTTGAGAGTTCCACAAGTGAAAAGTGTGAGAAAAGAAACTATTAGAATGGGAATTACAGTTATATTTAACTATTTCAACAGTAAAATGAGACCTAGTTGCTAAAATCTAGTAGTACACTTAAATTCACACAGTTGAGGTACCAAGAAGAGCTTATTAGAACAATGGCTATGAAAATATTTATAGAAAAGACACAGGGAAGCCACATGATGGCAGTGGCAAAGTGATTGAAGCTGAGATACCAGGTCAGGAATAATAATATTATGGACCCTTCTTTAGCTCTTATTGAGAATCTCAAGATATATACCAGAAGTGCCAGACCAGATATAGCAGCAATATTCAATGCAATGATGAATAGTAGATTTATAAATGTGCTGAATATTTTTTAAAAATCCATTCAGTGTTGGTTGTGATTTTTCATACGCTGGTATAAAATTCAGTCTGAGCAGCATGAATAGAAATGAGTGTCAAGTTCCAATCCCTCAGAGGCAAAAATTTGTAGTTGTCTCCATTGTTTAAATTATACACGCTCTGTAAACTACTAGATAATTCACATGCTCATATATGAACTGTTTGTTTACATGACAAACATAAAAATTAAGAAAATGATTTTGAAGCTAGAAAGAAGACTTGCATAGTTATTTGCCACTCCAAAAGCATTGCATACACATACACTTCACAACAATCTTTCTATAACTTTTACACCAAAGCTTCTTTTGCTAATGACTTCCCATAGAACTCCAAACATACTTTTCAAATAATATTTGATATTATGCACATAAACCTTTTAAGAAAATAAAAAATTTATGTTTTAATCATTTTATAAAAATGTCTATTTTTTATTATACTTAATATTCTTTCTAAACAGTCCTCCTAAATTTCATATTCTACTAAAAGTTTATTTTCCAAATATACAGTGAAGAATAGTTAACTTACTGTTTTCAATTCAATATTTTGCTATGTATTAAGTATATCTATTTATGACCTAACAAATGAATTTTTATTATATTAAATGTAGTGTGAAGGATTACTGAATAATAAAGGCACTCTTTACACGTTACAGATTTCAACCATGGACTTTTCACAATTGCCCTGGAACCATTCCCCACAAAATCTTAAACCCTTCTGAAATCAAAATGGGTTTCATTAAGAGCATAATAAAAACATTGTTAAAATGTTTAGGAAATAAATTAAAAGCTAAAATATCAAAGTTTTAAAAATGAATAAGTACAAAAACAAATCAGTTAATTTTTACTGTAGTTTTTATAAATATCACAGATTTATTTTTGTTTAAACATTTTGGTTAAATCACCTCGAATGATTTTACACAAAATGTTCACATTAATTTTCATACTCAGAATAACTTTTGCCATACTATAATTTAAAATTGTGCTTTATTCTTTCATTTTCTATATGATGGATATTGGTACATTCCAACTATTCACAATTTAAAACGTTTTTAAAGTTTTTATCAACAAATTTGCCATTCACAATTACCAGCTTTGTAATATGACTAATTTTCTTTTTTCTATCATTTTTAAGTTCTCCCTTGTATTTTCAATTTAGTTTATGATAAACAAAATAAGTTGTTTGTTAATGATTCATTCATTTTTTTTTAACACTGACAGAAAAGATATTTTTCTTGCTTTGATTTTAAAGCAAAATTAGTTCTTACAATTAGATCCTCATGTTTTCCACATTTAGAGATAAATAATACAAATATCTAAATTTAAATGCTTCAACTTTCATTTTTCATTCAGGTTTCTTTCACTAGTTTAAAAAGAAGCACTTAAGTTTTGTTTATTTATTTTTTGTGTGCATGTATACCTGCTACATGGCTGTGCTGACCTATTGATTAAATAAGTAGATACTGTTTCTTGGCCTTTGTAACTGAAATTGTAATTGTTTTGACCTTAAAGAGAGGCTGTGTGTGACTAACTTACAATTTAAAAACCCTAAAAAATTGACGTTTAACTCATGGAAATAAGAACACTGGGTTAATTCCTGCAGTACTAAAACAATAATGGAGAAAAATTTTTAAAACTTCTTTAATATTTATCAAGAATTTTGATTAAAATGCTGAAACTATATCTAAAAATCAAATAAATTTATTCAATGCAACCATTTGTAAAGATTGTCAATTTCATGTTTTAGACAAGTAATACATTAAAAGTTTTGTCTAGCAAACATGGAGAGATTGAATGGCAAACCTTGTGGCCTTCAGTACAATATACCAACCGATTGATACTTACATGATTCTTGCAAACCATAAAAAAACTGCATCAGGCATTGGATTGCTACAGAGGTTTTCTTCATTTTCACAATTTCTGATGGATAATCCAGTGTGGATAGAACGCAACGTTTTAAAAATACTTCCATGCTAGCAATGCCTTCCTCAAAGTTCATGTTTGCACATTGAACAATCACAATCTGGCATTTCATTGCATTGAACAAGGATTCTGGCACATCACTATCAACTTGAAGAAAGTGTGCTTTGGCCAAACAGCCATTTTTTTTCTCTTTCTTATCTAGTTGCTCCTCAAAAAAGAACATGCTATTTTCCTTCTCTGTACTAGCATACCAATAGCAAACAAGGTCTGGTGACAAGCCTGTATTCCATGTGAATTCATTGTGTCTGTTCTTTGAAATATATATTTGGAACTTGCCAATAGACATCAGATTTTCTCTACAACTGATTGGAGATGTATGCACCTTAACAAATCCATAACAGGAACTTAAGTAATAATTAAACTCCTCTTCAATTTCATCATTCAAGAATTCATAACCTCCACATTTTTTCTTTTTCTTCTTAGAAACTGGTTGTGGAGATGAAACTGGAGCTGTTTGATCAATTAAAGGTTGCAAAAGATTTAATGTGACATCTGCATTTAATTTGTGACGAGGATTTCCCTGTTTCCGCTTGCCCATCTTATAAAATATCTAGAAAAAAGAAGAAAATAAAGCAAAATTAATAAGGTTCATGAATACATTTATTTTTTTAAAAGATTTAGTAGGTTATATTTTGCTATTCTAAATTTATATCATTGCTGTAATTGTAAGATTTACTAAAAAATTTTATATGAATGAGCCAAAAAGTTAGCAAATTCATCTATTTTAGAAGCAAATGTTCTTTTTAAAAACCTATGTTTTTAATTTTAAGTGAGAAAAAAATGAATTATGAGAAAGTGTTTAATTATTTACAAATAGCAATTTAAATTAAAATGTTAAAAACTAAAATGTAATCAAAACAAGTTAATTCCAAAAACTGCTGTAAAAATCAAAAACAGTAAGTACACAATTACAGAAAGTAAAGATAATGTTGCAAGTTGAATTTAATTAACTTTCAAAAAAATAAAGTATACATTTTAAAACATTTTTTCTTAAAATATCTTCTTAAGTTTTTAATTAATTTGTCTTTCTCTTTGTTAATAATACGGTTAATAATGACCAACAATATTTCAGGTAATGACTGTAAAATTCAAAATCAACATTCCATTATTACTGAAGTGAAGATGATTCGCGTGTACGGTGGTCGAAATCGTAAGACAAAAAAGTAAATTCAGAATTCAAGGTCTGCAAACAAGAGAATCAATGAATGTCAACAATTTGTCTAAAGATTGGTATTTTACTGTATTTTTATGTTTCTTTGCTTTACAAAATAAAAATTAGTATAAAAAATATTTTTAAAGCATGATAAAATCTTGTAAAAATTAGAAAATTATGCACCAAATTTTAAATTATTTTAGGAATAGTTTAACAGCGTAAGGCAGAGTATATAATTTTTGTAAAAAAAAATATCAATATCAGAACATGGGAAAATTAATTAAAATTTATTGTTGCAATCTCAAAGAACAATCAACTTTTGTAGTAAAAGTAAATCATTATTATATATATATATATATATATTATATTATATATGTATGGAGTGAAAAATGTTTTTCTATACTAAAAAAAAATGTTAACAATGAATGACAGAACCAATAAACACACACACATACACGCATGTTTAAAAAAAACTTTCAAATTCTAAAATTATTTAAATTGCCGCATATATTACTTTTGGTGAATTATTTTTCTGTTAAAAATGTGTGTGATTTTTATTCGCTCATTCATTTTTAAAGAACATTATTAGTACAAAAATAAAATCGTTCTTCACCACAACATCAGCTATGAAAATTTAGAAACACCCAGTCATTTGCATGGAAAATACCCAATAATTTGTACTTTATGTTTAAAATTTGCAATGTAAATGGATATGTGATAGAAAATAATAATCAAATGGGTGTTTGAATATTAAAAATTAAATAAATGTGTACAAACAATATGTATCGAAAAGATTGTTTATTAATATTTAAAAATGGCCGATTCGCTATCAGGATATGAGTGTCATTAATTTAAATTTTTGGTGTTGCAAAAATAAATTAAATATAAATATTTTGTGTAATCATCTTCCAGGGACATAAAAATGTTTGGTATAATAAAAATATAAAAAAATAAATTTTACAGGCTTCTTATATGCCAATAATAACATTCGTAGTTATTACCTTTTTTATATGCAAAGAAGAGTAAAAAGAAACGTGAACGAATATTTTTTTGATAGTCATAATTGGTCTTTCTGATTAAATATTTATATCTTTTTTTTACAGAAGAGATGATTACACTTTAATCAAATAAAATGAAATTTTTGTACATTAAAGAAATTTATCTACTTTCATTTTTAATTGTCATTAACTTAATTTGTGAAACGATCCATAAAATGCCTGTTTCTCAGCTGAATTTAATACACATAATGATTATCATCATATTATTTTCTAAATAGATGTAAATTAAATTTATAATGTCTTAACTTACTTGATTCGTTACACAAAAAAATGCCGCTCAAACTTGTTTATATCCCGTGTTCAGGAAAAAAAAAATACTTTTGTTGCAAAACACAAACATCTCAATTCTTTTGTTTGCTAGTGAGTGCAGTTTGTGCGAAGCTTACTCAGTGCTATATATATATATATATATATATATATATATATATATATATATATATATATATATATATATATATATAGAGAGAGAGAGAGAGAGAGAGAGAGAGAGAATTTATTTCAACCAAAAAAGGATTTAAAAAGATTTCATGTGTGAGTTTTTTTCATTTCTGCTACCCGTATGTATTTTATTTTTTATTTTTTTTATTAATGCTGCATTATAGCGGAAGTAATTCTATTATCGTCTGCTAACAACACCTAAACATCGTGTCTTAATTTGACAATGATTTGCCTATTTCAATGTTAATTTTAAATTAATCAATATCTATTTCAATCTTTGTTATCCTTTGTAGACACTAATATTGTTAAGTCCTAATAAATGTAAGTGGGAGTATTTATGAATAGATTTAATTTTAGAAAATCTTTTATCTGTTACTATTTTTACAGATATAATTTAATGAAAGCTGTATAAATGAATAGAAAAATACTATATATATTCAGAAAACTCTTCTTTTCTTAAATTAGTAGTCATCACATATACTGATAGAATACAAAAGTCAATATTATGAAAAGAATTGATCAACTATGAACAAAGTCATGGTAAAGAAATATCAGTACTTTCCTATTTACTTTCCTAACAGCCCTTTTTTTTTACTAAAGGATTAATTATTAATATAACTAAAATAAAATTCAGAATGAATATATTCACTTATTCATCTATTGGCATTTTGAAAAATAAATAATTACTTTTATAATTTTTTGTTTAATAATCTAACCTAATCCATTAGAAAAAAGAAAATTGGATGTTGAAATATATACTGAAAAATATTTTGCTCTTTTGATTGAATTTATAAATATGCATTTTATCCTTAATTACATTGTAGATGTTTACTAAACTGTGCCTAAATCTTACACAAAGTCGCACAAGTGTGACATTGACTGATAATTACTACTCACCATTGCTCTACAGTGGATACTCATTTTTCTTTTCTTTGATATACAGTATATATAATACGATTAGATTCATGTCCTCATAAAATGTGAGAAGGTATAAAGATTTATGCCACAAAGATTCCTGTTTTAGTAAATATAAGGTTAATATTTAAACCTTTATGAGTATTACTTAGCTTGGCCTTTCAACTAAAAACATGATATCACACACTATTAGTCCCATCAAGTCTGTGCCACCAATTTATATGTGAATGGCAAAGTTTTGTGACTAATATGTGTGTGCTGGTATGAACATAAAATTCATATACTAAAATATTTTAATTAAATTAATTACTTAAATAATGTGGCACAGCAAAATGTAAACATATAATCATTGAACATGAATAAAAATTGACATATGACAAGAATAACATCTGTCTATATTTCTGAGATAAGGTATGGTAACTATTTACACTGTTCAGACTGTTGGCCTCATCTTTATAGTCATATCCACAATGTTTCAACTATTGTATGCTTCAGCCTAGTTCAGGAGATATACGTTGAAATTTTGAACTGAACCCTTTCCAGATGTCTCAGTTATCTTCATTTAACTCAATTCTCCAAGTTTTTCACCACTCACAACTCTTTGGGTCAAGTCACTGGATCCAACCAATGCTTTTATCCACTGGGCCATGCGTTCTTGAGGACATCAGTATATGAATTTTTGGGACTTATTAAACTAGTGATAGACTAATTCAAAATTAAACAACTAAAACAATTTTTTATCAAATCAAAAAGGCACAACAGTTAAAAGCTTATTTTGAAATAAAATTATGTTAATGTTAAATTGGTTCTTTAAGCTGGACCTGATTGAAACCACAGATTAAAAACCTTGCTGCTTTACAAAATCCCTAACACTTGATGATACAATCTTATTCATGTAATCTGTGACATTAATATATACATTTTTATGCCATGTCATTTCAAAATATAAATCATTATGGCTCTTCACAGATTCTACCTTGCTATTTAACCCATAGATATCTATATAGTTAAATCAATTAAATTCATGGCATAATGGTAAAAAAAGCATTTATTTTATACAGTAGTGATAGACAAAAAGTTATCTCCCCTTGACCCAAGCATCACTAGCAATAAAAATTATAAATATTCATGAGAATAAAAAACTGTCACGTGACCTGATGAGACCTACATGAAACATCATTAGGCAGAAAAGTCAATCTTTTTCTTTTGTTCCAAATTAAGGTATCAAGATGCATGCATTTCAGGCTCATGACAAACCAAACAGATAAGTACAAAAATTGATATTGTTTTTGATACATAGTCTTTCGAAAGCAGATAAATGCTAACATTGTATTAAGAATCTCGAATATAAATTAGATATACAAGTGTTAATGAAATGTTAAGTGTTAATGAAACGTCAGTTCTGAGTTACTTCCCATTGATCTTAAAATGATCATGGATAGTGTTATTAATTTAATCTATTTAATATGTTTTTTTATGAAAACAAGTGAAAGTTGCTATTATCAAATAGATATAACTGAAGTAATTATCAAATAAAAGTGCTTAATACTAAACTAATTCTTTACAATTTACTAGCATTCTCATCTATAATTTTCAAATTAGGTATAATGATCTGATAATTGCTTTTGATACAACTTTTACTAGGTAATTTTATAACACAGAAACAGGCCAACCTGAAAAGAGTTGGTTTCATATGATACAGTAATCACCAGGAGTTATGTCCTCTTCCACAATTGGTTGTTAAAAAAGGACATTCTACTTACAGTAGGTGGTACTGACAATTTGCATATGAACGATACTAGACTGGTATTAGGCATTAGCCAGTGTGGGTATGGGTCTGAGACTGGGAGAGCTATATAATATCAGTTTTTTCTCAGTATGGAAGAGCGCTCTCAACATATGGAAAACCAGATAAGATGAATACAAATTTAGGACTTTTTACATGTAGTAAGGATCAGCTCTTTAACTAAGACAACATGAGATTCTATTCTGAAATATTTCAGTCAATTCACCTTTCAATTTTATCCACAGAAAATGCAAACAAGTATCATTAAAACATAAATTGAATAATGCTACCTTTCTGTTTAATACATGAAAAACTTTTGTTTGTATGAACAAAATTTTAATATAGAAATCTTCAAACAATCACTAAGAATTCAGAATCTGGAATTGTTAAAGAAATTGTGTTTTAAACATATTTTCACAATTGAAAAATAATTTCTATTTTAGATTAATATTTCCTTTTAGATTTAGATGTGTAATTACTTTTCCAAGTATGTTTTCATGAACAATTTCATTTTCATTTATTGCTATATCAATATTTGCATTGTTTTAGTACTTTTATTTCTTCAGGGTGCTGTTTTATATAGTATTTAAGTACTAGTTTCATAGTATATACAATAGAAAAAAACAGAAAAATTACTAAGTATCATCATCAAAGTTTAGTATTTTTTTTACTTGATATATAAGGTAATAATCTGAAATCTTTTTAAAGATGATTTTAATTTTCGGAAACAGAAGTTGCAGGAAGCTAACTCCAGACAGTAGTGGCTGATGACATATCTGGGGGATACCATGTTTGAAGGAATATCAGGTGCACTCTCATGAGGAATGCTGGTTTCAACTTAACAATAAAAAGTCAATATTTGCATGTCACATGAAGTTCAATGATAAAATTTACATCAAAAGAGGTAGAATTTTAAATAATACATCATATGTTTTGTCCTTCAGGATTTCATCAGTAAATTTATGTTTACGTTGATGCAACTACACATGTACACAAAGAAAAGGGGGACACTGAGAATTTTTAATTTTTATTTTTTTTAGTCTAATGAAGTCCTAAAGGATAAAACATGCTGCATGAAAACTTTTTCCACTTTGTCATGCTTATATTCCCTAAAATTTATTTTGAATAACTTTGAAAACTGGTTGTGTAGCTTTGATATAACTTGGCACTTTGCTGGACATGCATAAACAACCTTTTCCTATATGGATAATCATCAACAGCAAGATATTATTGAATGAGCTTGCACACTGACTGACCTTCACATTCCTGTTGACAATGTACATGCTATTCTTTAACATATTGTATTCCCCAGATATGTCACCAGCCACTACAGTCCAGATTCAGCTCTATTTTAGAATAGATTATACACAATTTTAAAGAAAACATATGGAATCAAATGGTAATTCCAAAACGATATTGCAAACTGTTTTGAAAAGTAGAAGGAATACTGGAATGTATGTGAGATCTCATGAAGTTAACTTTAAATGATGATTAAGATGCCATTACCCTACACTATTTTATCATTTAAATACTTGAATGTTTTCCAGTCATGTATTTAGTATAGTAAGCACCAAGTTGCCTCCCCTGCATTCTTAAATTTATTTTTTTTTTGTCAGTATTGGATTGGTTAAAATATTTATTATTTTTATCGTTAGATGTCATTAGAAGTATTTACTTTTTTAACTAAATGCAATTAAAAATATCACTTTTGGTTGTATTGTAGCAGCTGTCATATCTAAAAAAAAAAAAAAAAAAAAAAAATTGTCAAACTTTGAAATAGCTGACAAATTTAGACTAGGAACTTGTAATGAATGTGGAAAAAAAAGGACAATCAAGTAGTAGAAAAAACCGGTTTCAAGAACACCCACAATGTATATGGACATGAAGAAGCCCAAGAGAAATGAAGAACCAAATCAACCACACAATAATCAATAAGAGATTCAGGAATGGATTTTTACACTGCAAAACATACCCAAGTACTGACTGCAGAAGTGACCACCTTCCACTGATATTATAGTGATTATTATGTTTTTCACACCCACATACACTCCAAGTCATTTTATTCACCTGCAATTGGCTAATAAATTACTACTACCTTTGTATAGGACAATTTAGCCATCGCAGGCATTCCTTTGAATCTTTTGGCTCTGAGCATACTTACCTATTCTGTTTAGTATGAGTGTAGTGATTGGTTAATTTTTAACAAATCACATATTTTTAATGTAAGGTTAAGTTTTCCCGCGGTTCCATGGGAGCCTACCTTTTTTCCTTAAAAGGGGCGACTTTTCACAAGTCACCAGTAAGATCCAGTAAGATTCCAGCCATCAACACAAATCCACAATCTTGCTCAAAAAACACACAGACACAGAATTTCATAACTACAAACTTACATTTTCTCTCTGTAACTTTTGCCAAGCACAATCAACCAGAACTTTGTTGATTCAAACCAGTTTATCCACAACACATTTCAAGCAATTGTATTCTTCATGTTATTCATTCTTCACATGCAAACTTTGCTCTAACAATTATTTCGGAACATTTATGTCACAAAAGAACTTTCTTCAAACAGTTGATTACTAAGTATCATCATCAAAGTTACTATTTTTTTACTTGATATATAAGGTAATAATTTGAAATCTTTTTAAAGATGATTTTAATTTTAGAAAACAGAAGTTGCAGGAAGCTAACTCCAGACAGTAGTGGCTGATGGATATCTGGGGGATACCATGTTTGAAAGAATATCAGGTGCACTCTCATGAGGAATGCTGGTTTCAACTTAACAATAAAAAGTCAATATTATATATATATATATATATATATATATATATATATATATATATTTTAATCTACGGTTAAAGGGAAACAACTTCCTTCTCTTTAATCTACATAGGAATACAAAATTATTTCATGCTTGTTGTTGTATTTTATTCAATATATATTTGTTGGTTAACAAATTGGAGTTGTTGTTATTACTTGAATCCTGTACGTGGAAGTATCATTAATATAAACACTGAGCTGCAACAATATTGTAAACAGAGTGAAACTATGGAAATTGAAGATGGCCAAAATAACACCTAAATTGCAATACGACAGACATCTGAACGTGAAGGAGAAATATATGGACAGTGTCAAAAGCAGATACAATGAACTAATTGAGAATGGATATTTGAAATGAAGTTTTAGTAACATCAGTAAATAAGATCATCCCAAAGAAAACTAGACAAGGGGAAAAAGGAATGAATGAGAGATGAAATTCTCTATATGATGAAAAAAAACAAAAAATGATGTCAAGGTACAGCACAGAATATAGGACATTGCACAAAGAAGTTTGGAACAAATGCAGGTAGACAAAAGAGGACTGGCTCAACAAAAGTGTGCAGAAATAGAAAGAATGAGTTTTACAAAGAAAGCAGATATGCATAAAAATAAGAGAACAGGACAAAAGACATGCTCATCAAGAGCATAAAATCCAAGTACACAGGACACTGATATCAGAAAAGAAAATGCTTCA
>CAHIKZ030000144.1:907500-1043574 GCA_903632075.3 Acanthosepion pharaonis | reverse complement strand
AATTCCACTGATTTTCTATTTCAATTTTTTTATGAATCTTAATTCTTAAGTTAAAGATTGAGTAAACTTATGGTGAGTTCTACGTAGAAATTCTCCTACCGCATCGTTAAATATTTGAACTAAACAACTTTAACAAAATATTGTAATAGCAATTATATATATATGAATGCTGGTCGTTAGTCATAAAAGTAAGAGGGTACAAATGAACAGATTTGAAATTGACAACTTTTTCCATTTCATTAAAACAGAGATCAAACATACGCCTCTCGTTATCTTCCCTTCTTTCTTTCTTTCTTTCTTTCTTTCTTTCTTTCTTTCAGTGAAACCAAGTAGTGTCTCTGATATATCTTTTCCATCTTTCCACTCGATCAAAATGGAATAGTCCACTATTTATATTGGTCTGGCGTAACATACTTACGTGATAAATTTATTCGTTTTCTACGGCTTATCAACCCATTGCAGGTTTTTTAAAGCCAGAAAATATTTTTAGATTGTAATAGTTTTTTTTTCTTTTTTTTTTTTTTTTTGAGATAATAATGGTTTAGTGATACTTCTTACTAATTAACCCATAGCTGGGGGAGAAGAGGTAGATTCATACCTTTCCCAAAGGTATTCGAGCGTAAGTGAATATAACACTTGCTATTCCAAAGCGGTCACCCATTTAGGTACTGAATAGGCTCGACGTGTTTTAATCGGTGATCGTAGGGGAACCACTGTTTCAACGTGATATGGCCAAAGCCTGTGTTACCTAAGGAACTAAAAGAGGGAAAAGCAGAATTATAATAATATTAGTAATATAAAATATGGTATTTTATACTACTAATATTATAATATGACTCTTTTCGTATTTATAAAATTGGTGGTATTCATTTTAAAAAATAAAACTACTTGTAGAATAACAATAATAAAAAGCACGTACCGGCGTAAGAATTCCAACTAGCGTCCAGCTGGCAGACAAAAAATAAAGCAGGTTGTAAATCTTATAATACATATCCTGCAACTGAGAAATCATGCTAAAAATAAAACTAAGAAATACATCACAGTGGATCATCCCATTTAGCACTCCATTGCACCATTTTTTATTTGAAGTCTTTTTCCACAACTGAGTGGAGATATGGATTTTCGTCAATATCGTACGGGCTAAACAGTTTTTAGTTTTGTTTTGTTTTGTTACATAAGAATAATACAACACGCAAAATGTATTGAAACAAAGAATAGGTAACAATATTTACAGTTTGGTATATAAGACTGTTCCTGCACTGCGCAGTTAGTTTGGCAATAAACCAAACCTCGGTGATATGTAAATTAGGTGTAATCTTATAAGATATCGCAGGTAACTAACAAGTATATATATATTAGTTTGGCATATATATATATATATATATATATAAGTAAGTAAGTAAGATACGCATCACAGGTAACCAACAGGTAAATAAAGTAATACTGCTTAGTTTGGCAATAATCCAAACAGGATTTTGTGGTTGGAGAATCATGCTTTTTTTTTCTTTTGTTACGGTGAAATTCACCCTGTATACGTCCCGGGAGCCACTCGAGGTAGAGGGTTTCAGAGTAAGAGGCACAGTTTATGCGAATATGTGGGGAAGATAACGGTTAAAATTAGACATGAACAGGTTAAGATTGTATTGATCGAGAAAACATCCTCTTGGGAGCCGGTTCCACGGAACAGCGGTTCGAGTGGAAATTACTTCTTACCGGAGGAATTTGGTGAAAAGACACATCCTTGTCTGACACCCTTACCTACATATATACCGAAATTTTATCCAATAAAATGATACAAAGATAAGACCATACAATCCTTATAATTAAGCATGTTTATAATATTGGAATCTTATAGTTTATATAATGTATGTTGTATTGTACAAAGCTAAATATTTTTACAACACACTATCGCCAATATTTCAGTGTATATCGTACAGGCTTACTATGTATTTTTTTTTTGTTTTTTTTTGTTTTTTTAATATTAGTAAGATATGCATTTCAGGTATCAACAAGGAAATATGCTAATCTCTTCCTAGTCTGGCAATAAAACAAATATTTTCGTGGTTGGGCAATCTAGATTTCCCCTTCGGTGTGCATGTAAGTAACTCAGCATTCAGATTCCATGTTTGACTCGATGTACAAACAATGGCATCGAGGAGAAATACAATTACCTCATCAACTACATTTTGAGGTACAGTCATCACAATTTACTGTGTCACCAAAAGGAGTTTAAAGTCAGTTCAAAGCTCCAAACATTAAATGAACTGACATGAACTGTCCATAGCTCCTTCAAACTTTGAAGTCCGTAGGCAGTGCTTTCATATTTTGAATTCTAAGTTACGGGAATTAATCAGTCAGGAAAAAATATTAACATATAATAGACAACTCCTTTCTTTCTGAAAGTCCTGCCACTTACATTTTCTAATGATCGAGATAAATGAAGATCTGTTTGTGTTAATCTGGTGAGTATAGTGGTTTAAGTTCCGACCATCTTAAGGATTTGTTCGTTTTTTTCTTTTTTGTTCTTCGTTTTCAATGTGCGCCCTTGCATTGTCATATTGGAGTATAGCACCTTTTTTTTTTTTAACAAAGAAGGACAATGTCTACATAATGCTTCATTTACGTGCTAGCAATAAACATCAACAGAGACGGCCTTTTCATATTCCAGTAGTTCATAATAGACGACACATTTAATATTCCAGAAAATGCAAAGCAAGAAATTCTGTGAACAGAGATCTGATTTTGGTATTGTAAATGGTTTCACATTTTCTGAAGCCCACGTTCGTTTTTTTTTATTTTCTGTTGACACGCAAAACCCATTTTTCATTGCCTGTAACAATACTACACAAAAAACGAAAGTTTGGCATTCCTGCTTACAAAACTACTGCAGTTGGTTGAATTTTGTGTTTGTTTTTCAAGCGAAAGCTCATGAGGAACCCAAATTCTCTCTTTGCAAGTTTTTCCGAGTTGCTTGAGATGATCGTAAACATGACACACTGAGATTTTGCATTTCTGTTGCTTTGGCATGGATTCAATTCAATAAAATCTTTCAAAAAAGTTCATCATTCAGAGTGGGTCGTTTTCAGAAGCCAAGCTGGTCGGATATGTTAGAATCGCCATTTTTTAAACATTCAACGCAACAACTGACATGTACGACTCTTCATTGCATTTGTATACACTGCAGTTTTTTTTTTAATGTCGATGTAGCAGTATTATCCATCGGGATTTCGTACAGGAAGTAATGGCGAATATGTTGCTTTTTAAAGTGTTAATCTTTCATGAGATTAAACTCTGAAATGAACTAAACCAGAGTTCGGCAACATTTTGCTATGTGCCGACTTAAGGTTTTATATTCAGTGTGCCAACAGCATACGTATTTTTATACAAGTCAAGGTCAATATATCTATTCTACACTAGATTTTATATAGTAATATATAGTATATTTACTTTGGTATATATTAAAATTGAAACAGCTAAATATATGCGTTGTAGTAGTTATTGGTTCGGACTTTGTGATGTCATTTGCGACCGTGGGCCATTGGAAACTGCTTGGCGTGCCCCTCTCCCCTTCCGGTGTGGCACGCGTAGCTTAGGTTGCTGACCCCTGCTTTAAACAACACATTGTCAGAGAGAAAAACTGATAATTCTAGATTATACCATTCAACATCTGTTCTGTTTTGGTTTGTTGAATCATCATTTGTAACGGTGAAATACGTAACTCTTTCCAATTTTTCGACTAAAAATAACGTTTGAAGTAATGAAATATGTCGGATTAAAAATAAAAATCCATTAATTCTTGGGAAATTGTTTTGGATACGAAACTGAGCAAATATGGCTTTCGAGAAAATCTAAACGAGTGAATGTGCCTTAAGGTATATAGAACTTTACTTGAATGTGAATCTCTCCGTAGTCGAGCGGTCTGATACAAGCTGAATCGGACGGTGGTTCCTCCGGCGAAGGAGGATGCAGGTTCGAATCTTGCTGGAGGGCATTTTTTTTTTTTTTAAGTTTTCTCGAATACACAGGCCAATAGAAGAAATAAACAATTTACGCTGACGTGCCTTATCCGATCGGCCACAAAGGAGGTCGAATTTACTGCTTATAAATGACGGTTCCGTATAGGATTCAGGTTCGAATCCTGTCAAAGGACGAATATTTTCTATGAAAATTTCTTGGACATTCAGGCCGGTAAATGTTATTTAATACTGGTTATCATAAACAGAGCATTTACTTAAATACTTGTATCTATAAAAAACAACGTTAAACATAAAAATGTCTTTAATAAATTGTCGGACTTTGTCCATTTCTTAATATATATATATATATATATATATATATATATATATATATATATATACTATCCTCCTCCCCATCGGTCTTCCGATGTATGAGGGTCAAGCAATTCCGTTTCTAGGAACCGACAGCTAGACGCCCGTACATATGCTTTGATTATAGTACAGAATCAACGACACTTTTTGAAGAGCCGAATACAGAGATCTGGTGCACAATGTGCCACAAGGTCTCTAAACGGCCTTCCGCAAATTTTGAAATCAGTGTTGTCTTTCTACTACACTATTTGCTATCCAAGGCTATAGAACCCAGTCTGTCTTGCTATTTACCCATAGCTGGTGGGAGAAGAAGAGGATGCATAACTTTCCCAAGGGTATTAGCACGTAAGTGAATGTAATGGAATTCAAGTCCGATTCCTAAATCCGAGCCGCTTATCCATTACTCCACCGTACTGCATGTATATATATATATATATATATATATATATATATATATATATATATATATATATATATATATATATATATATATATATATATATATATATATATATATATATATATATATATATATGTGTGTGCAGGTATTTAGAAAAATAGGAAAGAACACGTTAGGTAAATAATCCGGAGTTCTTTAGTATTTTGTTTCTTATTTTTAAAAGAGTGCACCATACAGAAGTAGAGCTTAAATTATAATTATTTTTTTTCAATTTAATTTTATTTTTTATTTTTTATGAAGGAATCATATTTTTTTTTTAATAATTATATATATATATATATATATATATATATATATATATATATATATATATATTTATATATATAGGTAAAATGATAACGAATGGAGAATAATTTCTACTGACTGTAACATTTAAAAGGGAGCTCAATTACAGAATAGAACTAAATATTATTTACTTTGGGATATTAAAACATGTTTTTGTTTTAATATCCTAAAATGAATTAAATATAGTATATAAGACCACCCGTGACACGTTGGATCAAACTTATTGTGTTACTGTTTGCATTTAGTTTCATGAAGAGTTTGTGAAAGTAGAGATATTTTAAAAATACATTTGTTTGCTGTTATTGGAGTTGCTTTCAACATTAAAAAAATGTCTGTTTGAAGAAAGTTGAAATAAAAATATTTAAATTATTGTTTGTTTAAAGAAAGCTGGAATATAAATAAACACGCACGCAATCCTGGGAAAGAGGAAAGTGAGAGCGGTTTTTTTTCTCCATTTCCTTATCCCCACCCCCATTTCCTACACGATAATAAATTCATATCTTTCTTTCACCTTTCTCTATATGACTTCAGGCAAAAGCGCAAGCAACGTTCACGGGCTTTTATAGTAATGTATATATATATATATATATATATATATATATATATATATATATTTTCTATATATATTCTATATATATATATATATAATCTCTTTGAATTGAAAGAATATGAATTCGACAGGATGATTAAATAAGCAGCAAACTGGAAAATGTTCAGTGAAAACCGTCAAAATGTTTTTCTTATATTTTAATTCATTTTCTTTCTTTTTATTTTTGTATGTATCCAAAATTTCTTTTATTATTATTTTATTACTATCTCCAAAATAATTCTCGTAAATCTAAAATAAATATTTCCAAGTTTAAATAGCCTACAAACGGTTGATAAGCTGTAAAAAAGCAAAAAAATCAATCGGTCAATGCTCTACCTTTCATCTCTATCTCTCTATCTCCCTATCTATCTGTCTATCTAATTATTTATCTATGTATTACGAAATAGAAATAAGTTCGACAATTATTTGAAAAATATTTTATTGTTATACATTATTTATATATACACAAATAATTTAAGTAAAAGCTCTGTTTGTAATAAGCAGTATCAACAACATTTTATTAACAACAAATATCCACGCCGGTAAATGTCCATTTCGTAGTGTGTGATGTCATTTGTTAACGTTTAGAGACGCTTCGAGCAGATATGGACGTTCGAGGAAAATCATCGGAAATTTGTAGTTTAAAAGCAGTAAAATCCACCTTGCTAACCAGATACTACATTTTATTTTCGGATGCGTCCAAAATTCCTTTTTGGGGTTTATCGTGTGAAAAAGAAATGCACAAAAGATTGTTTGTTCCAAGAGCTTTCGGTTCATCTATTAGCCCTCGTCAAGAGTTTTCAATGTGCTGTTTTAAATGGTGTATAATTTGCTGAAAAATAAATAAATATTTAATTCCAGAATACAGCCAGTATGTTGTGGCCATGTTCATAGCTGATGTTGTTAAAGGGTTTCATGATAAGGGCTTAATTTATTTTAGACGCATTTTGCAGTTGTAGGTGTGTATCACATATGTATTCCGGATAAGTGTGTTAAGTATTAAGAGCGGTACATTTTTGTGCTGTTAAGTGTTTTATGGAGTTCTGATCTGAGAGATGTAGCCGTCCTGATATTTTTTTTAATGAAACATGTATTAAAGAGCGTTTGATGTCGTAATACACAATGTAGTGTAGATGACATAAGGATGGTAGTCATCCAAAAGTTTCAAATGAAGTAAACCATATATTAGTGACTATGGGGTGGCATTTAAGCTATCTGCTACGGAGTGCTCTTCAGTGGGTCTTCACCTTGTCCTGTAGATTCAGGGTCCCTAAGTCTTTTCATATTCTTAGCACTGGAAGCTCTCTTGACTGCGTTTTATCGGGTTTTTCATTTTCACAGGACTTTCTTTTTCTCACTGCAGCCTCGGCTCTTTTGATTTCAATCTGGGTCTCTGTTGGCGGAAATTTCTTTTTGCGAAACATACTACTGCCATATGCGATAGGCAACAATAAACTACAGAACTCAAAATCAATCGCTGCATTTAACTATTGCAGTAATATTCAAGCTTACCTTTTAAAAGTTAAACGATAATTCTACAGTCGCCACTTAATTTAAAGACAATTTGATGTGCGTAGGTCCTTACTTCTCGTACAAACAATTATTTTTATTTTATGGGACTCTTTCGCTGGATTTCGAAATTAATTTCAATAATTCCCAAATTTATTTCCAAGTTATAAAAATTGTTGCCGTATAAAAAAATTCGTCGCAAAAAAAAAAAAAAATCTCGTAAAAATTGTAGGCGATCTGGGATTTGAAAGGAAATATTTGTCGCAGATTATTTCCACGTCACAAAGAATAAATCACTAATATCAGACTCGAACATCGGGGACAGAAAGAAAATGCCGAAAATTCGATTCGCAAGCACTATTTCACAAATCCCAATGCACGCCACCAGTCAGAAAAATAACTCACTCTCCAACAGCCGTGGCAACCAAAATATCCGACTTTTTTTTTTTCCCCCGATTCGAGAACACCAACTGCTTTTATCGGCCGAACATTTTTTTTTTTTCATTCGTCGACAGCTGGGAGAGGATGTTCAGTAATTTGCATATCAAAATACTTTTATAGAGATTCCTGTGACGGACTTGTTTTTTTAATTCAAATATTCCATCTTCAGCATGTCATGCGGAATACGTGCCCTTTTTGTTTGGTAAGTGATTTTCTTTTTCGCCACATTTTCCGTCGTAGAATACACGCGACGGGCTGTCGCTTGGTTTGACGAGGTAAGTCGCCGTTTTCTTCGCTATAAAAATATCGCAGTATTGAAAATTTGAGAATCCAGAATTTCAGGATTGCGGGTGTGGATCCGATTGTCTTTAATTTTCTCACAGAGTCGGTCTGATTCCAAAATTGTGATATGCTGGGCTACGGCCTTTATGAATAAAGTTGAAAAAGTGTGATACACTGATATTCGCATTTATTTATATAGATGACATGATTGTGTGAAAATCTCAGCTAGCTGTATCAAACAAACTTTATGTGAGGTAGCAAGGTTCTAATGAAACACTTACGGTCAATTCCTTAGTCAAGATCTTGACCACAGTGATCCAGCTCTTGACTGCAGCGCTGTGCCATTGAACCTGAAGCCATTTGAAAGGAAGTGGCGAGGCATTACAGCGTCTTCGTGGCTCACAACATCAAGAACCATCACAAGATATGTGAACTTTGTGTGTATCACCGTGAATAACTCTGTCGCTTGTTATTCCTGTTCACATGATATCTTTCAAAATGCTCGTTTTCTCCGAATTACAGTAGTCGGCGGATCGTGCCACGACCATGGCAAGACTTCTCATTTCTTGTGCCAGACTGGACGCTGCTGTATTAATCTATTTTTCTTTTCTTTTCTTTTTTAATCAATTCACCCAAAACAAGGCGATAATGCTACTAAGACGCAAGAAGCTACTGGGAGTGAAAGAGAATGGAAAGACATTAGTAGGAGCCGGAAACCTAATCCTAAACAGGAAACAAGGGATAAACATCTACTCCTGTTCAAAACATCGGGGACGAGTGTGAACCGGGCAATGGGCGAATCTATCTACTCCTGCTTTTAAAGGGGAAATGAGAATGATAAAATTTGGCGCATACGGCATAACAGTACGATAAGTCGTTTTCACTTTATGGTTTAAATACCTGACACACCCTGTCTATACGAGAAGGTGCTGAATATTTCATGGGCTGAACCTCTCCCCAAAATCGGGCCGAATGACTAAGTTTTAAATATTTGGCCTTTGATGTATTTAGATACATTATCTGGCCATCACATTCAGCAGTCGGTTTTTATTAAGAAATAAGATATGCTCAATGATACTAGATGCAAATTTACCGTGAAAGGTTCCATGCACATTTATAAATTACTTTCTTTTTTAATTAAAACTGCATTCATTAAGTAAAAATTCTGGTCAGATAATGAATGACAAATGCATTGGGTGAATTGTTTTGTAAAAAAAAAAGATCTCTTTTTGGTTCCTATAATATTTTATTTTGTTTGATAAACGCCATTAGAAAATGAGCTCAGCAGATATACCAAAATAGAAAGGTGTGTAAGATAAGGATGGGTCTTCTCATCGGACTTATTCAGCCAAAACAGCGAGACTATTCTGAGAGAATTAGAAGTCATGCAACAATCTTAATACCATAAGACACGCAGACGACATAATGTTGATATCAGACACGGAAAGAAAACTACAAAAACGCTTACAGGGGAAAAAGCGAGAAGAAAGGACTAAGCATCAATTGTAGAATAGATGGTTGTTAACAAAAGGGTGAGACTCAAATGCAAATTACAAAATGGCGATACCAAAATCAAACAAGTACAAAATTTAAATATCTGGGAGGTGTTTTAACAGAGATTGGAAAGTGCGGCACGGAAATCCGAAGTCGCGTTGGGATAACCAACGATATATTCCAAAAGCTAAGCAGAGTATTAAGAAAAATATCGTTATAAACAAAGAAAATAGTTCTGAACTGTGACGTGATATCTATCCTCCTATATGGCATTGAATGCTGTACAATCTCCTCAAAGATGAAGAAGAAGTTTGAAGAAACAAATATGTTCTAGAGAAGGGTGCTAAGGATACCACAGACTGAACAACGTAAGCAATGTGAAGTTTTAGAGAAAATGGAAACCAAAAGGAAACTTTCTAGGGCACATAATGAGGAGAGATGGCTTGGAGAATCTGATACTAGCAGGACAGATTGAAGGTAAGTGGGACAGAGGAAAACAACGAATAACATATTTAGCGAGCTTAAGTAAATGGATGGCGGAACAGGTTTTAGTTTAAGGTTTCTGGAATCGATAGGATTATTCAAATGGGAGGGAGTCGACAAATATCTCGGAGATCAAATGGCGTCGATAATTTACCATCAAATAACAATGCCCTTGCTACTACTCATCAAACGCAAGTCTTTATTATTGACTGCATGTAAATCAATAAAAACGTATGCTTCTTCATTTTTGATGTATTAATTATTATCTATATTATTTACTAGTTTAAAAGCCGCCCTATCGGGCTGCATTTAAGCTACTCCTGGGGGGGCGCTTGGCCTTCATCACAATTGGAGTAAATGCGATAGGCAACAATAAACTACAGAAGAACTCAAAATTAATCGCTGCATTTAACTATTGAATTAATAGTTCAGCTTACCTTTTAAAAGTTCAACGATAATTCTTCAGACGCCACTTAATTTTAAGACAGTTTGATGCACGTAGGTCTTTACTTACAATTATTTTATTTCATGGGACTCTTTCGTCGGATTTCGCAATTAATTTCAATTGTTTCCAAATTCATTTCTGAGTTATAAAAATTGTTATCGTCAAAAAAATTCGTCGCAAAAACCCACGTAAAATAATCGCCGAAAAGAATCGCAGTAATGAAAACTTTGGATTCAAAAATTTCAGGATTGCCAATTCGGATCCGGTCCGAAATGTTTTTAATTTGCTCACGACGTCGGCCTGATTCCCAAATGGTATGATATATTGGTGTGACGTCACCCCGGGCCTCTAGCCCCCCGTGCTATCCTGTGACGACAAATGTGACTTGGTATTGGTCGCGGCGCCAAATGTGACGTTCTAAACCTTGGCTGATTCGGATGGGAATCTGGTTAGATTCAGTATTAGCTTTGTCGTTTCCAGCTGGCCTCCAACGTCTGGTTACCGAAGAAACTGCTTTGATTTCTAGTCTAACCTACCCACGTTGTGATTTGATCTTAGGTAGACGAAATCAATTAGTCGCCGGGCCGTAATGCAAGCCGAATTTGAGCAAAGGTGACACCGCACAAGTATATGTAAAAGAAAATAATGTAACAACTCGAAAGATTCAAATGTGTTAAAAAAAGAATAACAAATATTTTTATATCTGGTTTCTGAATACAGGACTGTGTCTTTCTCCCAAACCGCTTCTATGGATACGTGATAATTTGCGTTTGTTAGGCGAGTCTTAATGTCTTAAGTTGTTTTTTTTTATAACTGGTTTTTGGTATCTTCAGGCGATATTCGTAAAACTTGTTTTGGTGGTGAAGTCTGAGTCTTCAGTCAGTTCTTCAAAAATAAATTGTTCTGGTTAGAAGTCGAAATGCGTGGATCTTCAGTCAGCTTCCTGCGAGGCTGGTCTCCATATGCTCACAGCTCAAAACTGTCTGCGTCTGGTTTGTTCCTCGATAATTCTAAATCTGCGGATTTTCCAACTGCAACTGCTGTCTTTCCATTTTGCGTCCATCTGTTTATATGGACGCGGATCAAATCCGGGTGTGGGCCTGTCGTGGTTTGGGTTCCTCCCCTCAGGCGTCAACAGGGTTCCCTTCTTTTTCATATTGGTATCTCACACAATGCCCTCAGAGGCGTCAGCAGGCCTCCCCTCCTTCTCATATGTTTACCTTTTCCCATTGCAAACCATTCAGCCAATGAACGCTCAGCAGCGTGGGTGTGGCTAGTCTGGCCTCAGTTTAAAAATTATCGCTCAAAGGAAAAAAAATTATCTTCCCTTTTTTTTTCTTTTCTTTCTTTTCCTCCACCAGACCCCTACGACTCGTAGTGTGGTCCTTAATCTCTATTTTAACCGAATGTCATCTGAAATTTATCAACGAGATTTTCGCCAAGCGTCAAATGGATGGTCAACTGGACGTCTTCGCACCCGGTCGCCAATTATCTATCCCGGTAACAAACTTTTATCATGTCCAGGTCTGAACATAAAACAGGTGTCTTTTCAAATCAAATGATATCTCCGAAAGAAAGTTAATAGTTTATTCTTTCCCTTTCTCTCTGGGGTGGCCTCAGCTGATGCCTTTCTCGATCAGTGCGTGACCTGATCACGATTATCTTCCAACTTCTGTGTTGTAGGCCACTTGTCCAATTTGAAATTTTCATTATTGCCATGGGCAGATTGCTATCTTTTATTCGCCGCGTCGTAGCATAAATTAATTCCGACAGATCTGAGATCTTACGAATTTCCTATCTTTCGCGAAAAAAAATACCTTTTTTTTTCTCGCAAATGAAAATAAAATCTTTACCACTTTTCTGTGTTAAAAAATAACATCGCTCAGTATGTCTTTCGTGATAGCTTCTTCTCGCCTTAATTATTTCTCGCTTTTAATTTTCACGCGACTGCTAAACAGTGTCACATTGGTAAAATTGAAAACACGGACAAGTTAATTTTTAAACAGTGTAATTTGAGAACAGTATTTTTTTCATTTTAATATGAGCGATTGAGAGTTTTGTCCCTGTAATTGTTTTTATCAGTAGAAGCCAAGATGGTGGAATTAGCAAACAATCGAGGCAATGAAAACTTGGTAATCCAAAATTTTAGGATTGTTGGTCTCGATCCGACTTGGAATGTTTTTTTTAATTTGCTGACGGAGTCGGCTTGATTCCAAAATGGTATGATATGTTGGGCTACTACCTCTAGGAGCAAAGTTGAAAAAGTGTGATACGCTGATATTCTCACTTATTTTATAGATTATGTTTTTTCTCATTATTATGATCTTATTTCGAACGGCTTTTGTTTTCAACCGGATATTTTACATTATGGGTATTCTCCACTCTCATAGCATCTCAGAGGGCACTAGAATATTTCCAGTCACAAGCAACGCGGACTTCTGAAGCGATAGCATCTTCTTTTATGTGCAGTGCGTAGGCAATCATGGCCTTCCACCTCTTGTTAGCTCTTAATAATTTTGTCTTTTTGTTATTTCTCCCAAACCTTGTTCTACCATCCATTTACTCAAGCCCATCAAGTATGTTACGCACTGTTTTCCTTTGTCACTCTTTCCCTCGACCTGTCCTGTGAGTATCAGATTTTCCAATCCCTCCTTCCTCATTACGCGTCCCAGAAATTTCAACTGTCTCTTTCTGATGTTAAGTATGTTTCCTTTTTGTTTCCAGTTTCTCCAAAATCTCGTCGTTGCTCAAATGTTCGTTCCATGGTATCCTCAGCATCCTTCTGTAGAAATTTCAACTGCCTCTTTCTGATGTTAAGTATAAATTTCCTTTTTGTTTCCATTTTCTCCAAAACCTCGTCGTTGCTCATATGTTCGGCCCATGGTATCCTCGGCATCCTTCTGTAGAACTACATTTCTGTTGCTTCAAGTTTCTTCTTCATCTTTGAGGGGATTATCCAGCATTCGCTGCCATACAGGAGAACAAATATCACGTAACAATTCAATACTCTTTTCTTTGCTTCCAACGCAACCTTTCTGTTTCTCAATACTCTGCTTAGCTTTCAGAATGAATCTCTGGCCATCCTAATATGTCTTCTGGTCTCAGTATCGTACATTCCGTTAGAACACTTCCCAGATATTTAAATCTCTATAACTGCCTCATTTTAGTATTCCCGATTTGTAATTTGCTTTCTGGGAAATTTCTAAATGTTATTATTATTATTATTATTATTATTATTATTATTATTATTAGTTTTAACCCGTGACAATTTCACGGTTTTCCTATTTGAATTTTCTGATGAATCTTAACCCTTCAATTAATGGTTGAGTAAACTTATGTCGAATTGTTTGATAATAAAACACCCGTAGAAATTCCCCCATCGCATCGTTAAATATTTGAGCTTTACAACTTTAGCAAAATATTCCAAATAATAATCATAAATATGAATGCTTGTCGTTATTTTAAGAAGTGGGTACGAATGAAAGAGCATTTAATAAAATATGATTTTTCAAAAGCTTAGAAGAAAATTTTTATTTGCATAAATTATTCAACATATACAGTGAGGCGATTCTGTGTTAATTAAGAGTACTACCAGGATTCCTTATTGGTGGCCATAAGTCCATTTTTTTCCATTTCGCAGAAACTGCCGTTAAACACTTCTATCTTCCTCTCTTTCTTTCATTCATTTTCTCACTGAAACCAAGTAGTGTCTTTTCCGCTCTTCCCACACGATCAAAATGGAATAGTCCATTATTTATAGGGTATTGACAAGACATAACGTTCGTGCAAATTAACGAAGTGTGGAAGAAGCACAACTCTAATAGGATTATTATTATTATTATTATTATTATTATTTCCTTAGATTTCTATTGTATACTCATTTCCTTCCGGGTCCCAACCAGAGACCTAAGGTCAGAAATGGCATGACATTTTCACTGAGCATTTTTATGAAAATAAAAAAAAAAGAGACAACATAAGATCATACACATTTTACATAGATAAAGCTCTTTGTAAGGTGTGAGCTGTTACTTGTGAGTGCAATTTTTTTTTCTTTAAGGCATGGGTTACTAGGGATCCCTTCAGTGAGTTTATCGGAATCTTTTCCAATCAAACAGCAATAGGAATTATTGATGTCTTCATGTGCCACGTTTTTAAGATTTCGATTTTAAGGTCACTATATTGTGATTTTGAATATCTTCAAAGATAGACTACAGCCTGCAGAAACTGCCACGTCAATAATAAATAACATTTTATTTTTGTGGTCTTTGATCTTTGATGTCTGGGGTGATTAGCTGTGATTGTTCTGTCTGTGTGTCTTGTAAAGTCCCATAAAATTATCATAATTATTTTTATTACTATTATTATTATTATTATTTCCTTTGCTTTCTGGCGTTTACACATTTCTTTCCGGGTCCCGCCCAGGGACCTAAGGTTTGAAATGGCATCATGACACTTTCCACTGACAAAAAAAAAAAAAAAAATTACATAGATAAAGCCCTTCGTAACGTGTGAGCTGTACTTGTGAGAACAATTTTTTGTATCTCTTTGAGGCATGGACTGCCAGGAATCCCTTCAATTTGTCTACTGCAATCTTTTCCAACCAGTCCTAGGGCTCCAACTACAACAGGGATTGTTGATGTTCCCATATGCCACATTTTTGAGATTTCTATTTCAAGGTCCTTGTATTTTGACAGCTTTTTGAATATCTTCAAAGATACATTGCAGTCTGCAAAGACTGCCATATCAATAAGGAGGCACTTTTTTGTTTGTGGTCTTTAATAAAAATATCTGGGCGGTTGGCTTTGATTGTTTTGTCAGTGTGTATTGTGTAATCCCATTGAATTGTAACAGGTCCTATCACTGTAACCGGGTCTGGATGGTGTTCATACCAATTTCTTTCAGTTTCCTTCCCGTAGAAGTTGCAGATTTTCCAGTGCAGATTTTGGCCAACTCTGTCATGTCGGGTTTTTTTATTATTAAAATAATAATAACAATAATAATAATAATAATAACAGCAATAACAACAACAACAAACCTGTTTAATAGTACAGGAAGAAAGAATTAAATTAAATTTATTCAACATAAAGCTAAAAAAAATATCAAGAAGCAATAATGGAAGTAATTTCTACCCTTACACAAAAAAAATTATTATTTACATTTTATATATTGTCCACATCAGGGGTCAATGATAGATCAAGGATCCTAAAAAAGTAGTGGGTGGTCTAAAACGTTTGGGGGCCCTTGGTTTAGAGAATTGTTATTCACTACTGAAATTGACATTGTCAAGGACATTGACATTTGACAGAGGACGGTAAGTGCGGCACTGCGATCCGAAGATGTATTGGGATGGCCAAGGACGCATTCTAAAAGCTGGGCAGAGTATTACGAGACAGGAGGATTTCTTTGGTAACAAAAATAGAATATTGAGCTGTTACGTGACATTTATCCTTCTTTACGGCAGCGAATGTTGGACGATTTCCTCAAAGATGAAGAAGCGACTCGAGGCGACAGAGATGTGGTTCTACAGAAGGATGCTAAGGATATTATGGACCGAGCGTGTGAGCAACGATGAGATCTTAGAGAGGTTGCAAACAAGGAGGAGGCTTATACTTCATGTCACGAAGAGGCAACTCAGGTTTCTGGGACGCATAATGAAGAAGGAGTGCCTGGAGAATCTGATATTCACGGGTTGAATAGAGGAAGACAGAGACACGGGAAAACAGTGCGTGACATACCTGACGAGCTTGAGCAAGTGGCTGACAGAAACTGGTTTTGGGGAGGAAGCAGAGGGAAGGAGCTTGTTGAGATCTGCATGGGAGAGAGGGAGGTGGAGAGCCATGATCGCCTACGCCCTGAAAGGACATGGCACATAAAAAGAAAGAACGACTTATGCTGCATGTTTATTGATTTACCGACAAATTTTAACACATCTTTTATGTTGAGTATATTGTTAATACATCTCTTTATAATTGATTTCTTACCACTTTAATTTGACAAATGTCTGTCATAAATATTTACTTAAGAGTATTTTAAAAGACTTCAACGTTTAGTCATAACTGCTTTAGTATATATTCAATCATCCTTTGAAAGTCGAGAAAACAAATATTTCAGCATTTATTTTTTATTCATTGTAAATTTAATTTATTTTTTTCAGTGCTTTCCAGGCTTCTTCAAACGTCTGTCGAGTCGGGTGACGTTCAGGGAATTTCTAACTGAACCCTTTTATGTAATCTATACGGTTAGAGTGTTCGGGCAATTTGCAGTTTAATCCCAGCGCTCAGTTTCTAATAAGAATTTCTCGAATAGTTAACTGTAGGTGTAAATTTACATTCTTAATTCGAAAATAACAAAGAAATTATTATTACAAACATGTTTAATACAGGAAGAGAATTAAAAATAGAAATATTAAAGCGTAAAGCTAAAATGAATCTTATCAAGAAGCAATAATGAATGAGGAAAAAAAGCAAATTAATTTCTACCCTTAAATAAAAAATATTATTATTTATATTTTATATATTGTCCACACCCGGGGGTCAATGATAGATCAAGGATTCAATAGAATGAGTCGATGGTCTAAAACGTTTTGGGGCCCTTGGTCTACAGGGTTATTATTATTCACTATTGTAATGGCCATTGTGAAGGACAGTGTCGGGTTTTTAGAAAATAGGTGAAATAAAATCATTCCCCTCGCTTTATGCTACATGTTTGATTTAGCGACGAATTTTAACACATCTTTTGTTGGGTATATTGTTAATACATCTCTTTATAATTGATTTCTTACCACTTTAATTTGACAAATGTCTGTCATAAATATTTACTTAAGAGTATTTTAAAAGACTTCAACGTTTAGTCATAACTGCTTTAGTATATATTCAATCATCCTTTGAAAGTCGAGAAAACAAATATTTCAGCATTTATTTTTTATTCATTGTAAATTTAATTTATGTTTGCAGTGCTTTCCAGACTTCTTCAAACGTCTGTCGAGCCGGGTGACGTTCAGGGAATTTCTAACTAAACTCTCTATGAAATCTACAGGAGTAGATTGTTCTTGTTCTGCTGTCTGTCTAGTATTATTCCGTCTTCTTTTTTTTTAGTAGTGCTCAGTTATTGCTTGTCCTGAGGAAGTTCGGAAGACATAACTATCGAAAGGTCGTAATAAAAAAGACGTGGAGATTAGTCCTACTGTACACAATGGAATTGCAAATTTAACGTTGAAATGTATTAAAAAATCAAGATTTTTATTAAACAGAGTATGTATTACATAGCTTGATGCCTGTTCATTAATTTACTACCACAACCAAAGTCATTATTCTAATACCTTATGAACAAGACGTCAAACAGGCTTCGCTTTCGATTCACAAAGTAAGATATATTTGCTACCTGAAATCTTTGAATCAAAAATTTTAAATGAACATTTTATTCATAAACTGGCTTGTAATAGTTAAGGAAAGTTTTACAAATAGATGCCAACTTGTTGAAGGCCAAGTAAAATGCCAATTACAAATACGTTTCTGTACTATATAAGACGATATTCCTAAACAGAACTATTTTTTATATGAAAATCAAAACAATTATCGAATAAGAGAACAGTAATGAAGAACAGTTAATAAAATATACTTTTTTAAGATCAATATACAAATTAGTTAAACCTGAAAAGTGATATTGACTAGTAGTAGATAAAATATAATACGATATTAAGCTATAAAATAGAGTTAGGGCTTTTTAATTCGTGGGAGAATTGTGCTCAAATTTCACATTTATTCATATAGATATATAAGGTAAAAATGTAGAGGGTGCCTTCTGAACTTGATGAACCAGGCATACGTTCAGATCTTTTGGATATTTTTGTATAGGGAACTTTTGTTCTAATTTTATTTTACTCTGATACCGAGCTGAAAATTCAAAATGTGCGCAAGAGTTTAGATTTTTTTAATCGGTATCACCCCAAGAAAGGTAGTAAAGCCACTAAGACACAAGGGGTTACTGGGTGTGGAAGAATTAGGAACAGAAGAATTAATAATGAACGGGTAGAGAACAGAGTAATCAGGAAGAGAATAGACTGACATTGCATTTAACTTTTTGCAGATTAAAGTTGGCTGGAAAGCATGGAGCCGGCAGGGAGTTCCACAAGCGAGAAGTGCTAGAAAAGAAACTGTCAGCATAAAACTTACGGCTACATCTAGCTAATTCAACTGTAAATCGATGAGATCTCGACGCCAGTCTATTACTCCGCTTAAAATCAAAAAATCTAGGTACCATAACGAAGAACTCATCCGAACAATTAACATGAAAGTATAAAAGACACAGGGAGGCAATCATACAGCAGTGGGAAAGTTACTGAAGCCGAGATGTCAGATCAGGACCAATAATATTGCTGATTCTTCTTTGGATCTTATCGAGAAGCTCCAGGTAAATAGCAGGGGTACCGAACTATAAGAGGCACCAATATTCTGAGCATGGACGAATGGTAGACTTATAGATATGTTAGATAGATTCTGGAAAGAAAAATTGTTTCTCATGACACAGTGAACCAATTTTCTAAGCAGCTGGCCTATCAAAGGATTCAATGTCAATGGAAGGCTTTCTGTTTATTGATGATTTTTGCAAAAATAATCCCAATGCTTCAGCCGTCTTAGCCAACAAAATGCATATCTGAGAAGAAATAATTCATCTTTATCTATGGAAATACAAATACATTTAACCTGACCCACCTCTGATCTCGTGTATTTTTACATGTTGAATAATTGCCCCCAGATTGACGATATCTTAATAAAAATCGTCCTGGGTATGACGATAAACTACATCCGGCAGTAAAGCCTCTGATCGGGAGATTGGAGTTTTTCAGGAACGTGGAACCACCTCTTAATTGATATTGTTCCGAGGTCCACCCTGACTCGGGGTAGTAGTACCTGTTAGGGTCCCAGCTATGGGAAAATAGTGAAACCCTTAACAAAAATCAACACTAGATTTCTATAATAAAATTACCAGTTTATGATCTGCAAAATATATATAAAAAGAAACGCCTAAAGTATAAAATTATGTACAAGATTATTTAGAATTTGATATGCCGCCAAACAACATCAAACAAACTACATGAAAAAACTCTTTCACGATATTTGTCCATATAATGTCCTAAAATTTCTTCAAGGAATCAAACTGTATTCCAAAATATAACTTCAACAAAATATAAAAAATATATCACTGCCTGTAATAATCATGTCCGCAGAAACATGTATATGAACAAAAGCTGAGTATCATCTAATATGTATTCAATTGTGAAGCCCCAAGAAAATTAAATTTCGGCATTAAATAACCCATTAAGAGTTGATTTGCCGTTAAAGAAATCCATCATCATCAATCAAAATAAAAGTATTACATACTTTTATTTTGGGCAACTTACAAAATTCAAAGAACGATCTGCGATGTAATCCATCCTGACTTGGCATCTCGACTTCAGTCACTTTCTCACCGACGTGACGTGGCTTCCCTCTGTCTTTTCTACAAATATTTTCATGGCAACTATTATGATGAGCATTTTTTTTTCCTTAGTGGCTCGACTACATGAATTTAAGCGTTCTACTAGATTGGCAAGTAGGTCTCACTGTTTTACTGTTGACTAGCTAGATGCAACCACCACTTCCTATTCGAACAGTTCCTTTTCTCGCACTTCCAATTTCTTGCTTCCCTTCTATCTTCAGTCTTCAATCCCCCAGATGACTGAACTCATTCACCGACACACACGTGTTTCGTACACACAATTCTTTAACTTCTTCTATAATCCGTATCCCTTCAGGACGTAGATGATCATGCCTCAAAAATAAATCTAGTGTCGCTGACAAAACTAACCTGGCCGTTCCTTTCGTAAAGGACCTCCAATCGGTTGTGAACTGGGGCAGAAATTGGCTGGTCAACTTTAATGCCTCAAAAACAAAACTGCTCTCTATTAATCAGGACAGAGATCCTCCCCTGCCCTCCATTAGAATGTCTGACGCTCAACTTCTCGAGAGCACCTCTCTGCGACTGCTCGGTCTCACGTTGACTGAGATGGAACAAATACATTGAGTCAATTGCTTCGTCCACCGCAAGGAAAGTTGGCCCCCTGTGCAGCGCCAGTAAATTTTTTCTCCCCGGAATCGATCCTCCAGATCTACAAATCAACAATTCGCCCTTGCATGGAGTATTGCTGCCATATATGGTCTGGACCCCCTTCTGTTTGCCTCGGGGTTCTTGATAGGCTCCAGAGGCGGATATGCAATATAATTGGCCCTGTTCTGGCATCACGTCTACAGTCGCTCTCACACAGACGCGCCGTCGCCTCTCTCTGTCTTTTTTACAAATACTTTCATGGCAATTGCTCCGAGGAGCTGCATTCGCTGGTTCCCAGACTTCATGAGTTCAAGCGCCCTACGAGGCTGGCATCCCGCTTTCACCCGTTCACTGTCGAAACTACTAAATGTAGCCGTCTCTTCTACTCTAATAGCTTCATGTCTCGCACCTCTCGCCTGTGGAACTTCCTTCCCTATTCCAGTTTCCCTGAGAGCTATAATCTCCAGCTATTCAAGTGTAATATCAATCGACATCTCCAGTTGCCTTGATCTATACACTATCCTTCTCCTCACTCCTATCTGATCTTGCTCCAAATCTTCTGTAACCCCTTGCGTCCTAGTGGCTTCCCGCCTTGCTTGGGGTGAAACGCTTAAAAAAAAATTTTTCCTAAACCCTATTCTGTTACACATTTACTCAAACTCTCTAGGTAGGTTATGCGTTATTTTTCTCGTGCCCTCTTGCCTTCCGTCTGTTCTGTGAGTATCAAAATTTCCAAGCCCTCTTTTCTCATTATGTGCCCCAGAAATTTCAACGCTCTCTTTCTGATGTTACGTATAAGTGACCTTTGTGTTTCCATTTTCTCTAAAGCTTTGTCGTTGCTCACATGTTCAGTATTTTCAGCATCCTTCTGTAGAACCACATTTCTCTTACTTTAATTTTCTTTTTCATCTCTGTCCAGCATTCACCGTTATATATCAAAACTTATATTACGTTATAGTTTAGTACTCTGTTTCTTAATACTTTAAGAAGTTATGTTTTGCTAACCCAATGTACATTCGGATTTCAGTGTCGCACTTTCCATCCGCTGTTAAAACACTTCACAGATATTTAAATTGTAATATGTGTTCGATTTTGGTATCCCCAATTTGTAATTTACTTGTTGGGCTATCCCCTTTGTTGACAACCATGTATTCTGTCTTCTTGCAATTAACGCTTAATCCTTTCTTCTCACTTTCCTTCGCTACCTTCTGAAGGTGTTCTTATATCTTCCTTTCGCGTCTGTTATCAACATTGTTATCTGCATACCTTGTGTTCTTAAGATTGTTACCACCAATAATGAAACTTAGTCAGTCAGTTAAGTGCCACACGTGATACACGCTTGGGTGATCATGTATCTTTTGATACACGACGAATAAAGGAGAAAGTTTTCCCGCAGTAGGTTGCCATTTCTTTCTGCAGTAGACTGGTTGCCCACCAAGGCTAAAGAACCCAGTCTGCCCTTTTATTTAACCCATAGCTGGGGTAGAAGAGATGGTTTTATAAGTTAGAGGATTACTCGTTCTATAACTGTCTTCAAAGGAGTTGTCTTTGGGTTCTATATGATAGATATGTATTTTTCCTTGAGTTGAGTGTGACGTCAAGAAAATCTACTTCTTTAAAGTTTTTTTTTGTTTATTTAGCGGCATATCAACTTTTTATGGGACATTTGGGAGCATTAATAATTTCATTTACAAGAATGTATTGCTGATAAGATTTTTTGTTGTTGTTGTTAAAAATATATTGCTGATAATTTTTTTAACGGTTAAAGTGGCAGTTAGTTAAGTGCCACACGCTTGGGCGATCATGTATCTTTTGATAGATGACTGACGAGACAGGAGAATTTTTCCCACACGAGGTTGCTATTTCTTTCTACGATTATACTGGTTGCCAACCAAAATTAAAGAACCCAGTCTGTCCTGCTGTTCAAGCCATACCTAGAAGAAGAAGAAATGGATTCATACCTTTTCCGGCGACATTTGTGCGTAAGTGACTATTACGAACACGACTGGAATTCGAACTCGGCTCTCCGAGTTCTTATTCCGACCCGATATTCATTACATCACAACACACATCCAATCTTACTAGTACTTTTAATTAGCACATAATCGCCTCACTGTATACGGGGTCCTCGGCATGGTGTAATGGTTAGCAAGCATGTCTCCCTAAAACAATTACGACTGAGTAGTGAGTTCAATCCTCACTGGGTGCCCCATACTTTCC
Source organism: Acanthosepion pharaonis (assembly GCA_903632075.3). Classification (NCBI taxonomy): domain Eukaryota; kingdom Metazoa; phylum Mollusca; class Cephalopoda; order Sepiida; family Sepiidae; genus Acanthosepion; species Acanthosepion pharaonis. Next base: position 1,020,952 of record CAHIKZ030000144.1, on the reverse strand, counting down.
GCCTTGTGACCCATCTAAGCTACGCTTGGAAAATCCTTAAGGCACCTCAAGGTGGTGCAATGGTTAGTAAGCTTGTCTCGCTAGAACAATTACGACTGAGTAGTGAGTTCAATCCTTACTGGGTGCCCCTTACTTTCGGCCTTGTGCCACATCCAAGCTACGATTGGAAAATCACTAATCGCTTCACTGTATAGGATGAATAATTTATAAAAATACTTAGGTTTTGGAAAATCATATTTGTTATTCCAGTGCGTTTTTGGGATATGGTGTCCTACTTTCAGTCCTCTGTTAGGACATTTCTCAGATAAAAATTCTGTATTCAAGCAGAACAATGCTTATAGTAACACGTGTGTCTTTGTTTGCATTTATTTACTCGGAACATGGCTGGTGATTTCATCAAAAGGTGGCATTCTTTTTCCCTTTAACCTTTCGAGCTTTGCTTTATCATAAAAAAACAAGAAAAATATTCAAATCCCTATTTGTGGATTCCTTCTAAAAGAAAATGATTGTTTTCTCCCTGTGTGCTGTCAAGTGAATATCGACAAAGGATTGTTCTGTTTATGGGGACAGATTCACGGCCGCTTAGCAAATAAAATACGTAAATATGAAACAGCCATGTATTTCTTTCTTTCTTTCTTTCTTTTTTTTTTTTTTTGAGATGAGGTATTATGTAAATGACGGTTCCGTATAGGATACAGGTTCGAATCCTGTCGGAGGACGAATATTTTCTGGGAAAATTTCTCGGACATTCCGGTCGGTAAATGTTGTTTAATACTGTTTATTATAAACAGAGCATTTACTAAAATATTTGTGTCTATTAAAAGAATGTATAAACATAAAGATATCTTAAAATAATTGTCGGACTTTGTCCATTTCATAACACACATATATATATATATATATATATATACAATGAAAACGAATCAAATATAAATTCAAACGTTCATATCATTAATTTAAAAAGGGCCCAATACAAAAGTACAGCGATAATTCTTTATTACATTCGTTATTACATTCGAACATACGTATTTCCGCTACAAAAAAATTCTAGCGGAAATATGTATCTGTCTATATTTCTGAGATGAGGTATTATGTATACTATTTACATTATTCGGACTATTGTCCTCATCTTTGTTGCCATATTTATTACAACGTTTCGGACGCTGTACGCTCCGGCCTTCTTCAGGAGGTCGGAATGTCGAACTGAACACTTTATTTCGCTTACTGGGGTAGACTGTTCTAGTTCAAAGTACCACGTTTAATGTGAATAATGTAAATTATGTCACTGAACTTTTTTTTTAATTTCTTTTTTTTTTTAGATTGCTTGGATTTATATTTTGATGCCATACTCCCAGTGTTAATTCTTTTATATTTAAAGCAGCGTAAGAGGCGTAGGTTTTACTATATAAGTTATGGTCGATCCTCACTGGGTGCCCCATACTTTCGGCCTTGTGCGACATCTGAGCTATGCTTGAAAAATCACTTCTATTTGGGCACCTCGACGTTAGAAAGCTTGTCTTGCTAGATCAGTTACGACTGAGTAGTGAGTTCGATTCTCACTGGGTGCCACATACTTTTGGCCTTGTGCCACATCTAAGCCGCGCTTAGAAGATCACTATAAGTGATGATTGTATTCGGTTGCTCCTACTTTAGATCAAGCGCTTTCGAAGCTCCAGACATTTCCACGGTATTCTTGATTATTCTAGTAATGTAGTTTCAATTGTTGGGTTAAATTCTCCTCAAGTTAACTTCCCAGTGTCCGGATAATTATCGATACAACTGTTACTATGTCATCCAATATTTATTTTCAGTCCTGTAGCGATTTCTTTTCTTCCTTTGTTTATTCTTTTAAACCTTCCCAGTTTTCTTCAATATGACGCATTATTTTTTGTTAACAGTGAAATAAAATCTTATTTTCAAGGATGCATTGGGTAACCTGATTGAATTTCAAAATCACTATAGAATTTCCACATTGTCTATTGACTTTTTTTTATTATTTATTATGCCTCTTACTTCCTTGGGAACATAGGATCGCAAAAACATCTTTCCAACGGACGCTGTTCCGGGCGATCCTCTTCAGCTCCGCCCACGTCGTGTCGGCTGCCTTCAACCCCTGCGTCAAAATTTCTGCGCCAAGTCTGTTTTGGTCGACCCACGTTTCGCTTCCCTTGTTGATTCCAGTCAAGGGCCTGCCTGCCTGGTGACACTAGAAGCAGGCTTGTGGAGTGTGTAACCGACCCATCCCCATTTCTGTTTCTTGATGTCAATTTCGATTGGGGCTTGTCTGTCCCTGTCTCACAGTTTGTCGCTCTTAGACAGCTTATTGTTTGTTTATTTCATCTTTTGAAACTTTCTTTTTGTTGCTACAGGCATCAAAGTTCAATTTGAGAACACATTGTCAACCTTTCCTCACCAAACTACATCCGGATCCAACAGCTCATTATCAGTAAACTAACATTTCTCTGTTTATACATTCCCTAACTTTGTGAAGGACTTTCTAAACTTGATGTTGTTACTATTCAAAAATGTATGTAGGCTTGAGGTCCTCTAGCTGGGTACTGCTTTACCCCATCTTGGGTATAATGATACACTACATCCGCGTCCTGCGTAAGACGATAAACTACATCCGACAGCAGTTGCTGGTGTTCCCGGGTCCACTCTAACCCGGGGTGGTGGCACCTGTTGGAGTCCCAAATAAACCCCAAACTGAGGTCAAAATACTACGAAAGTGTAAAAATAGGTTGTAATACCAGCAATACATTTTTGTAAAAAAATGATTTCAAGCAATGGATTTTTGAGGAAAAAATATTACCAGAAATGTATTTTTGAAAAAAAAAAAATATTACCAGCAATACATTTAAAAAAAAATGTTACCAGCAATACATTTAAAAAAATGTTACCAGCAATACATTTTTTGAAAAAATATTACTAGAAATACTTTTTGGAAAAAAATATTACCAGCAATAAAAATCTTGTCGGCATTAAATAACCCACTGAGGTCGATATGCCGTAAAACAAACCAAACTCCGTCCCGGGTATGATAGTAAACTACATCCGTGTCCTCGGTAAGACGATAAACTACATCCGACAGCAAGGCCTCTGATTAAGAGGTTTTGAGGAGCGTGGAACCACCTCTTAATTGCTGGTGTTCCCAGGTCCATTCTGACCCGTGCTGTTAGCACCTGTTAGGGTCCTAGCTATGGGAAAATACTTAACCCCTAAACTGGTGTCAAAACACTATGAAAGTGTAAAAATAGGTTTTAATACCAGCAATACTTTTTATGTAAAAAATTATTACAATATATTTTTGAAGAAAAATTATTACCAGCAATACTTTCTTGAAAAAAAATATTACCAGCAATACATTCATGGACAAAAATATTACCCTCAATACTTTTTTTGGAAAAATATTACCAGCAATAAAATATAATTAGCAATACATTTATGAAAAACATATTACCAGAAAAACTTTGTGAAAATAAATATCACCTGCAATAAAAATCTTGTCGGCATTAAATAACCCATTGAGGTGTTAATATGACGTAAACCAAACCACACTGCCTTATCCATTAATTCAGTCCCTGTCAGTTGTTTTTTTTACAATGGTGTCTATTTCCACGAATGTATCAGTCACCTATCATTCTTTTTCTATCAATAAAAAAAAATAATGGACAAAATTATCATCACGCAATCACAACCAGTATGACAAATATTTGTGTCGCCGTAAAACTCTTGTTCTGATGAATCATGGGAGTATTCTATATTTTATTTAACTATTTTTTGTAATTCTTTCTTTCTTTATTCATATCTAGCATTCAAATTTTGTTATTCCTTCACTTTTCATTTTTCTTTTATTATTATTTATTTTGGTTCCAGAGTACTACATAGTATACTAATAGGGGTTTGCGGTTATTTAGTAATTTATTTATTGCTATCAATACAAGTTGGTTGTCTAATAGTACTTTAAATAAATACAGTAAGAATTCTTCTTTGGAATTTAGGACATTTTAGACGAACATACATCTTGTCATACTGCCCCGAAAGCAAATGGCTAGATTAGAGATGAGCTAGTCTTATTAATGAATTCTACTTGTCTTATCTCAGGTTCAAATCTGCCTAAAGCCTTCTCCAAACATATTTTATGGTTTCTAATTATTATTTTGAGCCCGTTCTTTCTCTCCTTATTCTCCTTGACGTTTTATAGTTTTCCTGGGTTTATTTGCAACTTAATCTTAATTATTTCTTGTTTCATTAGGAATTTCGATGCATTAAAACGTTGAACCAAGGTTGTCGCTATGTTATAGTGACAGTTAAAGGATTTTTACATCAAATAAATTTAGACAGAACGTTTAACTTTCTTAATGATCGCAGAAATTCAAATATATATTAAATGATATCTGTTTTTCTTTTTTTTTTTCTCGTGAAATCTCATAATTTCAAATATTAGGTTGGCCAGAAAGTTTTGACTTACTGAGGAAGCAGAAAGAAAACAACAAAATTTTTTGAACCAACACAAACATTTATTCTTTAAAATAAAGTCCATCATTCTCGGTGATCTTCTGTCAGCGATCAGCCAGCATCCGAATCTGTCCCAGATACCAGTCCGCTGGCTTTGAATAAAAAAAAACTGTAAACAAGCTTCCTTCCCTTCATCAAAAGTGTTGTTGTTATACCGGAACATACCTATTCTATTGTTAATAGACTCTCCCACATAATAAGTAGTAGTAGTAGCAGTCGCCAGGGGGATCAGTGAGTTGGTGAGTCAGTCGATGTCGGACATTAAAGTATCAACTACCACAACTAGATTGCTGCGTCATTAACTATTATTTCAAGTTCCTAACGTTTTGTACGTCGAACCTTTTTTAGGGCCGACTTAGTGAAATACAAGCCTCCACTGTGAAACTACTCTACAACAGTTGTGCTGCTCAGGAGGAAAGTGTGCCATTGAGTAGATAGGTCAAATGGAGCAGTATCGGGATTGAATGGTGGATGTGGAAGATTCTCAACATCGTCCATCTATTTGAACTTCTCCTTAGTCAACATGACAGTGTGGACTTGCATTGTCTTGCTGAAACAAAGATCGACCTCGATTGACAAAAGTAGGATACTCTTCGTTTGTCGTGCACGCGGTTGAGCTGCTGACAATACAGATGGCGCGTTGATGTCGCGAAGATGTAGAAAAAGCTTGAAATGCTGTACTCCTTGGAAATTTCACCAGAGAGAGATCAAGATTTGTTTTTTTCCGTTTCCGCTTCTTGAGTCAGGACTTTCTGGCCAACCTAATATATCTGAATATAAAAGCCAGTGTCCTTTGCTTTGTGAAATTTAAATCTAATCAACGTGGTTCAAATGTTTAATTGGTACCTAATTCATTATTTGTCGCTTATAATTGATGCTTATAAGTCTGATGAACGATCTTTTACATTTAACAGGCCTCTGTTCCCTGTTAGATTTCCATTCATCTTCTTTTTTTGACGTGTACTTTTAGAATGTGAACGTTCATGTCTCTCCCCTACTTCCTATCCTTTTTAACTCCAACCAATATTTGTCACTTTATTAAGCCTCCTAGTCCCTGTTCTGCTCGGCATTTACACAATCTCTTTAAGTTGTTCGTTTTTTATCTCTATCTCTCTTACTTTCAGTATGTCATGTGAGTTCCAACTCATCCAAGCCCTCTTTCTGCATAATATATCCCAGAAATTTCAACTGTTTCTTTTTGATTCTAAGTATGTGCCTAATTTGTTTCAATTTTTCTCAAAAGTTCTTCTTTGCTCACATGTTTCGTCCATGGTATTCTCAGCATCTTTCTGTAGAGCCACATCTCTGTTGCTTCATGTCGCCTCTTCATCCGTGAGAAGAATTTCCAGTATTCACTGCTGTATAAAAGGATTTATATTACATAGTAGTTCAGCATTATTTCTAACTAAATTTTCCTGTTTCTTAATACTTTACTTAGCTTTTGGAAATTATCCCCGACTCCCACCGAACCTCAAAACTCATCTCTATTCATATATCATATATTTTCTCCAATTTTGGAGAAACGACGCTGACATTCAAACAAGGCTGCCAGGTATTCAAAACAATACATTCTTCGACAACAAATTTTGTTTAACATTCCTATGTCCTGACGACAATGGGCCTGCGGTCGGTCACTTATACAAAACAATAATTTTTCCAATAGCAAGCTTTTGTGTTTACTCCTCCTGCTACCATCTAACGTTACAAGAATCATATTAGGCTGAAAATTTTATACCGTTGACATATATATTGCAGGAGCTACCCAGTCTTCATATTCCAGTCATATACTTACGATTCATCGTTAAAGATACTGGAAAATGCTTGTGTAAGTACCTTTCGCCTCCTGCTGCCATCTACCGTTACAAGAATCAGATTAGGCCGAAAATGGAGTACAAGAGACAAGGCTCTCGCTGCTCTATCGATATTTATTAATTGATATTCGCACGTACGCTAAATCCCTTCTTTTTTCTTCTCTTTTTTTAATATTTAACATATTAATATAAAATATTAGTTTTTGTGTCAAAATCTGAATGTAAAAACATACAACCTTAATAAAACTTCAACAGTTTCTTATCGGGTTGAAAAGTTTTACATATTGTAATTTTTTTTTTTCGTTCTTTTATTTCAGTGCATTTGGTTGCTGGGAAATATTGCGATGTTCATTTATTCATTTCTAAAATTTTCCCGCGGAAAGGAATATTTTTATCTCAGAGTCATTCTAGGGGTATGTATTCCATTATTATTATTATTATTATTATTTCCTTTGATTTCTGTTGTATGCACATTTCCTTCCGGGTCCCAAACAGAGACCTAAAGTCAGAAATGTCTTCATGACATTTTCCACTGAATATTTATGTAAAAAAAAAAAAAAAAGATCACACAAATTTTACATAGATAAAGCTCTTCGTAATGTGTGAGCTGTACTTGCGAGTTCAATTATTATTATTATTATTTACTAAAACACAAAAAAGCGGGTCAATAAGTTATTACAACCTGAATTTTGATTTATAATTTTCACTGTATAAGGTATTAGATTAGCCCACATTTCTGTCTGGGGCACTTCATTTAACGTCCGATAGGTGGCGTTGTATTAGAGCAGTATAAAAGGAAAGGAGTTAAATGCTCTATCTCTTTTTGTCACTTTTCTCTCTCTATTTCTTTTTACACTTTATGATGCAGTGAAAAGTTATGTCTCGTTTTCCCTCCGGGGAGACATCTTACTCTTCGAGAGAGATTCTTCTTTGTTTCAACCCAACCATCTCTCTCTCTCTCTCTCTCACACACACACACACACACACACTCCTCCACACACGCAGACTGAGCTATATTGTTCTATATACAAATATGTATATAATCCACATCTATGTCGATCTACTGAATGGTGTTTTGAACAAAAGCGGTGCTACTTTGGCTTGTTATCTAAAAGGAAGACATGTCTACACCGTATAAATTTTATTTTGTAATCATATCTACATAGTAAAATATTATAGCATATATGTAGCATAAAGAAAACGTAATTAAAATATTAAAAAAATATATTCCAGCGATATACAGCACGTACATCGGGTAAAATATCTACACTGTACGAATTTTAATTTAGTATGATATTTACCTAGTAAAACATAACATATATATAACAGAGAAAATGTAATTAAAATATTACAAAAAATTCTACTGATAATATTCTACCGATAAACAGCACATTCATCGGCTAAACAGAATTCAGGACCGTCTTTTCTTATCATCCCTTAACAGAATTGGTATAGGGGCTATGACACGTAGATCGCGATATAAAAGTCAGATACCAAAGTAGATTCATGACACGTAGATAACAAATCCAGGTAGCGCCCAAAAGACTTTATAAGATGTTCATATAACAAAGGTTCAATGATCAATGATTAATGAAATCTCAAAAAAAAAAAAAAAAAAAAAAAAAAGGTACCAGGGTTTGAAAGCTCATTTGAACAGATCCAGAACCTTCTCGCCCCTGTTGGAGGATCCCATCCTTGATGGTGTAGCCGTACCCACCACTCATGGCCAATTGCGAGATGGTGAGGCTACTTAAGCCATAGCTGTAGGTGATGAATTCAGAAATATTCTCTTATCCATGGCTATAGGAGGACCCAGTCTGTCCTGCTATTTACCCATAGCGAATGGCCACCAGGAACCACTCCTCGCTACACGTTGCTGCGAGCCGGTGTACGCATTGCGAGATAAACACGTGTGTCTCCTGTAATGCCCACAATAAACATGGCAGACTCGGGACAAGTCCACCTAAAGAAATGTAAAGAAACAATATATATGTACAAACAAATGAATATGTATTAAACGAAGGTTTACAAGTGACAGACAATAATGTGTGTGCAACAAAAGAATGTGAAATCTTTTTGGTCCATAGTATGTGAAGTGAGTAAATGTGCGTACATACATGTGTGTGTATGTATTAATCATGGTGTGGGCAACTCGGCGTGGTGTAATGGTTAGCAAGCTTCTCTCTTTAAAACAATTACAACAAGTAGTGAGTTCGATCCTCACTGGGTGCCCCTTATTTCGCGTGCCACATCTAAGCAACGCTTAGAAAATCATGGGCGCCCCAAGGCGGTGTAATGGTTTGCAAAATTGTCTCGTTAGAACAATTACGACTGAGTAATGAGTTCGATCCTCACTGGGTGCTCCATAATTTCAGTCTTGTGCCACATCTAAGCTACGCTTGGAAAATCACTATTAATCATGTTTTTTCCCAAAAGAGGGAACACGTTATAATCGCGTTCTTCCGCGAGAACTTTACGTTGTTGTCGTATAAGCGGAAAAGTAAGAAGGGAGTGATAAAGAATTATCGCGGAGTATTTATAGTGTTGGAGAGCGTCCCCTAGGAACAGTATCGAAAATTAGGAGGAAGTAACCCGATAGAGTGTTCAAGACCATCATGCAAGGCATCGTTGAAGGTGAACGTAAGAGAGGACGCCAACACAAAAAGTCGTTGGAAAATGTCAAAGAATGAGCAAGTATGACTATACCAGAATTGTTGATGGCTGCCGTTGATGGACCGTTTTGGAGGAGATTCAATATGGCTTCTGCATTCCGATTATCTCTACGATTACAAAATTCAAGGGGATGATGATGATGATTATGATGAATGGGTGAGAAGAATGAATTCATACTTTTCGCAAGGGTATTTGCACGTCAATGAAGGCAATGAACCCGACTGGAATTCGAACTATGTCTCTGCTAATACACCTCTGTTGCAAAATTAATAAGTGTAAAGTAATTTTTTTTTCATGATAATTGATATTCTTTTTCTTTTTATGTGCAGATACGTAGGCGATCATGGCTCTCCACTTCCCCCTATCCCTTGTCACTCTCAATAATTTTCGTGTCCCTGCCAACTCCCCCAGACCACGTCATGCATTGCTTTCCCTTGTCTCTTTTTCTCTCTATTCGACATGTGAGTATCAGATTCTCCAGACCCTCCTTCCACATTGTGTCCCATAAATTTCATCTGCCTCTTCCTTATGTTAAGTATAAGCTTCCTCCTTGTTTGCATCTCCCCACCATCTCTCCTCTTTATCTCTCTCTCCTCTATATCTTCCAATCTCCCCCTCTCTATCTCCCTATGTCCCCTCCTCCATCTCTTCCCTTCTATCTCACATCTCTATCTATCTACCCTCCATCTCTCCTAATATCGCTCTTTATCTCTCCCCATCTGTCCCTCCATCTCTCCCCGTCTCCTCACGTTATTTCTCTCCTATTTTTTCCGGTTTCTCTCTCTCCCGCTATCTCATTTCTCCCGTTCTCGCTATCTCTCCACATCCCCCCCACTACATTTCTCCACCTCTATTGCTCACTCTCCATCTCTCTCTCTCTCAGCTCTTTCTAGCCCCTACTTTATCTCTCCCTATCTCCCCTTTTTATCTCCATTTTTTACGCTCTCCACCTCTATCACTCTGTGTTTCTATCTATCTATCTATCTATCTATCTATCTATCTATCTATCTATCTATCTATCATTTCTTCCCATCTGCTCCTTCGGTAGTCTTTGTGTGTGTGTTTACGATTAATGGTCATTACAGATAATGAATGTTTTTCATGTTTTTTTTTTTTTATTATTCTTTTCTGTACAAGTAAATATCGGTAATTATACGTAGGTCTCTCGTGCAATTACAACTGAGTAGTGAGTTCGATCCTCACTGGGTGTCCTATATTTTCGGCTCTATGCCACATCTAAGCTACGCTTAGAAAATCTTCGTAGGAATCTCGTGTTTTTTGTTTGTTTTTTTTTTTTTTTGGGGTTTTTTTCTGTCAGCATAACATGCGATCAACGTAATTCCAACATTAAATTTTAAAAAATAGTATCTATAATTTTCTCTCTCCATCCCTCTCTCCCTCTCTCTCCCTCTCTCTCTTCCTCTCTCTCCCTCCATCTCCCTCCTCTCCTCTCTCCTCCTCCTCTCTCTCTCCCTCTCTCCCTCCCTCCTCTCTCTCTTCCTCTCTCTCCCTCCCTCTCCCCCTCTCCCTCCTCTCTCTCTCTCTCCCTCTCTCTCCCTCTCTCAAAATGAGTCTTGAATTTTGAAAATAGATGAAAAGAAACCATCGTTCAAAAGCGTGGATGACAGAAAAAAGTCAAATGTCAAAAGTCAGATAAACAAAAAGAAAAACAGCAAGTTTTATATGCACGGTCACCCACATCTTGAAAGTACTTAACACATAAAAATAAGTAGTGTATCTCTGGAGGCTTTATAAAAGTATTCGAAACAAAAGTGTTTTATCTCTATATATTGGATCCATTTGCTATTGTTGGATTTTAAATCCGACAAACAAAGAGGCGGATAGACTATCCCTTGAATCTAGACGTTGGAGGTCATAGGCTAATCTAATATGATTTATGGTAACTACTTATCCCCAGAGATTCCAATGCATTTTTCCTCACATACAGACCCGTCTTTCTTTCATTCTAACTTGAGGAAGTCAAAGAGAACAGACGTTACCGGAGAAACGCGTTGTTAATAAATTTTCCACTTTGTCATCTTCACAAACAAGTATATATCTGGCGAATAATAATATAGCTAGATAAGATGGTTTGGTTTGGTTTGTTTTGTTTCACGGCATATCAACGCCTCAATGGATTATTTAATGCCGACAAGATTTTTATTGCTGGTAATATTTTTTTCCAAAATTTGTAATACTGGTAATATTTTTCCTTGAAAGATGTATTTCTGATAATTTTTTCCTTCACAAATGTATTGCTGGTAATATTTCAAAAATGTATTGCTTGTAATAATGTATTACTAGTAATAATTTTTCCTCAATTTTTGCTGCTATAAAAACCTATTTTTACACTTTCATAATGTTTTGACCCCAGTTTGGGGACAACTATTTGCCCATCGCTGGGACCCTAACAAGTGCTACCACCCCAGGTTAGGGTGGACCTTGGAACATCAGCAATTAAGAGGTGGATCCATGCTCCTCAAAACCTCCTGATCAGAGGCCTTGCTGTCAAATCTAGTTTATCGTCTTACCCAGGACGCGGATGTAGTTTATCGTCTTACCCAGGGCGGGCTATATAAGATGTCCATAGCTTAATCCAGTAATAGAATTGAATGAAATCTTTACCCACATAAACACAAGTTTGGCCACTGTAATTTTATTAAAGATTTTTTAAAAAGACACTCTAAAATATATATATATATATATATATATATATATATATATATATATATATATATATATATATATATATTATAAACAAAGAAAGAAAGAACAGTAAGGTATATAATCCGGTGTTCTTATTGATATTTTTATTTTTTTACAAAATAGTGCTCAATGTAAATTGACAGGGCATTAATATTACAAATTAACTGATTTAAAATGTTTTTCGCTATACAGTAATAACCATGTTTCAAAAATGGAAGCTAAAAGCTTCGAATTTAAGCTTTTAGCTTCTATTTTTGAAACATGGTTATTACTGTGTAGCGAAAAAACCATATTTTAAATCAGTCAATTTGTAATATATGTATATTCTTTTTGTTTTATATTTTTGTATATTTTATATATCCTTACAAAATATATTTTTAAAGCTTTAATAAAAATCTTTACACACGTACTGTTTTTAATTTTCATAACTTATTCAATCTATACAGCGAGGCTATTCTGAGAGAATTAGGAGTCCTGCCTGGATTTATTATTGGCAGCCACAATCTTAACAAAATCAGATATGCAGATGACACAGTGTTGATAGCAGACACAGAAAGACAACGACAAGAACTCCTACAAAAGGTAGTGAAGGAAAGCAAAGAAGAAAGTATTAAACGTCAATTGATTGCAAGAAGACAGCCAACGGAACAACCCAACATGCAAATTACAAATTGGAGATATCAAAATCAAACAAGTACAACAATTTAAATATCTGGGCAATAATTTAACAGAAGACGGAAAGTGCGAGACTGAAATCTGAATGCACATTAAGATATCGAAAGATGCCTTCCAAAAGCTAAGCAAAGTATTAACAGAAAATTTTCGTTAGAAACAAAGAAAAGCGTACTGAGCGGTTAAGTAATATCATCCCAACTATATGGCTGTGAATGCTGAACAGAAGATGAAAAAGAGGCTTGAAGCAAACGAAATGTGCTTCTACAGAAGGATGCTGAGAATAGAATGGACTGAACATGTGAGCAACGACACGGTTTTAGACAAAATGGAAACAAAAAGGACGCTTATATTTAACATCAGAAAGAGACAGTCGAAATTTATAGGGCACATAATGAGGAAGGAGGACTTGGAAATTTTGATACTGACAGTATCATTTAAGGCAAAGGGGACAGAGGAAATCAACGCATAGTGATGTTATGTAAAATGGATAGCAGAACAGGGTTTAGGCGAGATAAAAAGAAGACAAAATTTATTAAGAGCTACACAGGATAAGAAATTGTGGAGAGCCATGATCCAAAATGTCCCGAATGGATACGGCACATTGAAGAATATAATGTGTGTATGAGTAAATTTTCAAAGCGCTGCATACATTGATCGAAAGCCGAAGTGCTGATCTATACGTGAAAAGTTTCGACATTGTTTTGTTTTTTATTAATTTTCCTTATATACATGTCATTTTCTTATATGATTTCTCTTTTCAGTATGCACTGCCGGTGGCTCGTGGAAGTGCTTCTTGCTTGAACCTAAATTGTATGCTGATAATGTTACCAATTTGCCGAAACTTACTTTCTTTTTTCAGAGGAACATTCGTAAGTATTATTTGTGAACAGAATATTTTTCTTCCTGAATTTCTAGGATAAGAAGTTATCATTATTTACACTATTGACATGCGGATTATTGTCCTCATCTTTGTTGTTATTATCACCTGATCGCCTTCTGTCAGAATTTCTGGGATTAGGTGTGATCATTATTCATACCATTAGCGTCCTTTCTGCTAAATAATGCTCTGATCTATTCGGAAATTTCATGTTCCAACAGATAATTCCTCCGGCGGTTGTGGTGAATCATTTCACTTACGAGAGAGTGTCCTTCTCTTTCCACTTCACTTTGAATCCTCGGGAAACAAACGATGTCTTTATTAATAAACCTTGGAACTAGCTTTAGTTCACTTTATCTTTATAGGAATGTCAGGTGGTTAGAGATCCTTGCCAATTTTTGGAGTTTTACCGATCGTCTCCATTAGCACGGTGGAGTAATGGATAGCGACTTGGATTAAGGAATCGAAGAACCGAGTTCGAATTCCAGTCGAATCCATTATATTCACTTACGTGCTAACACCCTACGGAAAGGTATGAATCCTCTTCTTCTCCCTCCAGCTATGGGTAAATAGCAGGACAGACTGGGTTCTATAGCCTTGGATGGCAACTGGTCTAGGAGAAGGAAAACTCTGAATTCAAAACCTGCGGAGGGTGAATGGAGTCTCTCTAAGCCTTGGTTGGCAATCCATTTAGTGATGGTGTCACGATAAAAACACCCTTGATAGCCCTAGCGAAGCATCAAGAATTCAGCTATTTGACAAGATTATGAACTACACCAATCAAAGTATTAGCTATGACAGATAAGGAATACTGGAAAGGTGTAGTGAGTTCAATCTCGGCTGAGGCCGCAAGATGATGATGAGCGTATTACATCGGGTCCGTACCGATTCGATAATCTCTGTTTGAATTTCTGAGATGAGGATTTATCCTCATTTACGCTATTTACTTGGGAACTATTATCCTCATCGTACATGAGAGCAACAGACTTCAGTTAAATAGTGTAAACAACAATATTTTTGTCTGTAACCTCTCCAGCTATGGAAGAGTTTTCTCAGTTAACAAGTCTTTGACTAACCGGCAGGTTCATGAAGGTCGTTGTTATCGACCAGTCATCGAAAGCCTATAAGATCAGTATCGATGTTCCTCAGGGTTCTCTCTTCGGTCCTACCTTCTTTCTGCTCTCTATTAAGGATCTACCCAAGAACATATTACGATCTTTAGTGAATATCTCTATACTTTTATTGGTGCGCATCCAAAAATCTACATGACCTGAAACCTGACAACTGGTCTCTCTGACCCAGCCCAGGTGGCTCAAGAAGGAAAAAACGGACTTATAAGATTCAATTCGGCCAGAGGCAACTAGTAACAAGTTCCACTATCACCAAGCAGACTGAACTTTCATCTACAAGGATTGGTGGGATTTCTTTCAAGGATGTTCCTCGCCTTGAACTTCTCCTGAGACTCAAGCTCTCTTAAGACCTTAAGTGGAACTCGTATATCCGTTCTATTGCTAAAGAGGCTGGGAAAATGGTTAGTGTCTGACACCCACTTCTATAATCTAGATATACAAGAGCCATATTTTTCACTTATCATGATGGGTGGGTCTTCTCTCAAAGAGGTTCATTGAATTGAACATCTGTTGGATCTTGAACTCTCACCAGACCTCGTTGGAAAAGTTCAGTTCAAAATCCCATTGTATATCACCTGAAGAAGGCCGGAGCGTTCAACGGTCGAGACATCGTGAATATGACAATAAAGATGAGGACAACAATCCGAACAATGTAAATCGTGTAAATAAATCTTAATTAACTTTTTAAAATTCTTACAAAAATATTTTCTAGCTTTAAATAAACGCCAAACAGTTGATAAGCCATTAAAAAAGAAATCAATTAAGAAGCAATTAAAATTAAGGGTTGATAAACCATTAAAAAACAAATCCATTAAATAACAATTAAAATTAAAATTAAGGGTTGATGAACAAATAAAAAACAAATCAATCAATTAATCTCTAAGAATAAAAATTGGCTGAAATTAAAATTTTAAAATATACGAGTGAAAAATTAAAAACTTTTGAACTGCTATGTCATGAAGATTTCTTTCCCTTGAAGAAGATGGGTTAATATTTTATAGCGGACCGTGAGTTTACGTGTTGTTAAATTAGGAACACGTGTGTGACTCCTGATAAAAAATAAAGTCCACAACAAAAATATGGCAGACTCAAGTTGACTCCAAGCAACGAAATGTAAAGAGGACTGATATAAATGTATAAACAAGTATATGTATTAAACAACAGAAATGACAATGGACAAAGACATTAACGTGTGTGTGTGTGGAAATTTCGTGTTCAATGAACGTTTGTACGTACGTATATGTGTATGTATAATGTTCATAGCGTCTCCCGAAGGAAACGCATAGCGCCCCCCACAAAGGAAAGACGCAATTTTCTGTGAGAGCTTACATTGTAGATATGTTCACTGAAAATGAAGAATGAAAACGAGGATGAGGCAGGGTCTTGTCACGTATTTATTGTGATGAGAGAGCGCGTCCTAGTGAACAATTTGAACAATTAGGCAATTAAGGAGGAGTTAACTCCGAAAATTTTATGTACAAAGGAAATTAAACATTGTTTGGGGTATTGTTCTTTTGTACCGTCTCTAGAAATACTAAAAAGTCGATCGAAGATCTAAACTCTAAATTGTGAAGGCAAAAAATTCTCCAAATGCTGATAATTTAAACTAAATCATTGGTTTTAGTACTAAACCCTCTACCCGTCTCATATTTTGAGACTAAATCAAGTGTTTTGCTGAGGGTGTTGATTTCAATGTCCACTTTTATATTTACATACACAGGGGCAGATAAAACACTTAAAAGATTGGGGGGGGGCTGCAAGTTAAGTATGCTAGCATGGACTCTTGATAAGTAGTGCAAATAAATAAAGGCTATCAACCAAGAACATGCATCGTGGAAATGCTAACTGGAAATAAATATAGAATGAACCGATGGCACATACGATAATCGAGAGAGGCTGACCATCGGTTCCAACCCAGAACAACACCAACCAAGAAAGAAACAATCGTGCAGCCACTCTCAAATAAGCCATGACCAAATTCTAACAGAACTTTGACCAGAAGTGGTCGTATCATCAACAAACCAGCGTCTTACAGAATTGCATAAAAATATGGCTAGAATAATACCAAACGAACATTTTTAAGCAATTTACCCCAAGCAAGGCGGGAGGACCACTGGCACGCAAGGGGTTACAGAGGATTGAGAATAAGAGTAAAGAGGGGTGTTTGAGGAAAGGATACAGAGAAAGACAAGGAACAAGCTCAGGGTGTCAGAACATGAAGGTAATCTACCTCTGTTCGCAAAGTTAAATCCCATTAAGTTAATTATTAATACTAACTTATTAAAGCGAAGAGATGTGTTGTATTGAGTAAATACAATCCTCATTATCTCCCTTGGCTCATTCCCTTATTAACCAATCAGAATGTCAAAAGATTCGCTGTAGGTCAGTTGCCCCCCACCACCTTCATAATGGCGAGATGTTGATTCAAATGTTAATAGTGTTAGACTTATTTTTTTAGATGTGTGCAACATCATATCATTACAATTCCTGTAGTGCCGCTCTCCCCTTGATGCCCTAAGCACGTGCTTATTTTGCAAAATGGTTATTCCAGTCCTGTACATACACTTTAACCCATAAATACAACATACCTTAAAAGTATATTTTATCATATATATATATATATATATATATATGTGTGTGTGTGTGTGTGTGTGTGTGTGTGTGTGTGTGTGTGTAGGTTGTTTACTGCCTTCATCTTACCTTTTTGCCTTCGATATTCCCTGTAGGTGTCAAATTCTCCAAATCCTTTTTCCTCGTTAAGAAAAGTGTACTGAACTTTCATGTAATATCAGTCCTCCTACATAACAGTGAATGTTGGACAATCTCCTCGCAGATGAAGAAGAGAAATGAAGCAACAAAAATGTGGTTCTACAGAAGGATGCTGAGAAATACCATAAAAACAAAAAGAGAAAATGGAAGCAAAAATGACACTTATATTTAACATCAGGGAGAAACAGTTGAAGTTTCTAGAGCACATCATGAAGGCTTGGAAAATTTGATACTCACAGGACAGATTGAGGGCAAGAGGGACAATGGAAAACGACGCATAACCTACCTAGCGAGCTTGAGTAAATGTATAGCGGCAGATGGGTTAGGGGAGATAAGAAAAAGACAAAATTTATTAAGCGTTAAAAATGACAGGAAATTGTGGAGAGCCATGATCGAAAGATCTTAAAGAGACATGCCAATAGACGAAGAAGAATATGTAGGGAGCTTTGATTGCCTACAAACTGAAGGGATATGGCATAAGAAATGGAGAGGATTTCCTATTGTCTGGGGTAACATTTTTAAAGCACAAATGTTTGGGTTTTTTGTTTTTCTGAGACAAAACGTCATTTGCTTTTATATTAAAAGTTGTGTATCTCATTTATTTCTCAGCGATGCCGATTTATTCGAAGATCTCTCGACAAGAACATCATGTTCCATAAATACTTTGCTTACATGATCTGCTTACAAACAGGTAAGAGACCTTTTCTTACAAGTGTAATATTACCAAATGTTCGGTTGCCCTTCACACATATACACACACACACACACACACACACACATGTATATATATATATATATATATATGTGTGTGTGTGTGTGTGTGTGTGTATTTAGGCAGAATTTTTTCATTCATACAGGTTTCATTCCAGCGTCTTATATGCACGTGTTTATCGTTGCTTGGAAATCATCCATGTAAACAGAAACAGACTATCATCACATTCTTGCCCGTGTATTGCTTAATATATTGTACAGTAATTGTCATCTTTGATAATGGCTTATGTAAGCCGAAAGCTTAGATTGGATAAAAAAAAATATGTATCAATATTGGTATTTTCTTTCTTCGTTTCATGATAATGTTATTAAGCTTATCAGACGATATGAAAAGAATTTACATAAAATAGACAACACTTGTCTATATTATCTAATGAAACATGTATGAATATAAATATATATATATATATATATATAGCATAATGAGAAGCCACATATACTTTCTTAATATGTATATATAGAAAAAGTTTCAAATTGAAAATTATAATGTTTTATTTTATGAAAGTATTTATTTATTTATATATATATTTGATATTTCAAATTGTCCTCAATTTTTCATCAGAAATAACTGTTTGTTACAAATAAATTAAAATTACTGTTTGTTAGCAAGTAGCGTCCTTCGCGAGACGCGGACGTCACGTGATATGGAACATAGCTAAACACTACAATCAATCAGGACACACATTAGAAAACTGCAAATGTTTATTAATAGATTCCGATTTTACTTCCACATTCACACGCAGAAAAAAAGAAACATATTGGATTTTAAAATTAAATACACATAAACTAGGGTTGAATAGGGACTTAGGTGTTTTAAATCTTTATAAATATTTCAATAGTTAAGCAATTTTTTTTTAGATATAGTAAAAAAATTTTTTAAAAATATTTATGACAGTTAGATTTAAGTTAGGAATATCCGAACAGTGACGTTCCATATAAAATGACGTCAACGTCTCGCGAAACATAAATAAAAACAGTAATTTTAATTTATTTGTAACAAACAGTTATTTCTGATGAAAAATTGAGGACAATTTGTATCAAATATATATATAAATAAATACTTTCAAAAATTTATAATTTTCAATTTGAAACATTCATATAAATATATATATGTGTGTGTGTGTGTGTGTGTGTGTGTAGTAAGTTCAATTTAAATTAAAAATCATTCAGACAAAAAGTAGATTAGTTTAATGAAACAAAATTTTAAAGTTTCGCAAACAAAATTTTAAATTGCATTAACGATGATGAATGCTATGATCCTTGATTTTAATAACAACAAGCTGTATAAGGTCTTTTTAATCTGCTTGTACTTTCAACTGTACATACTTACAAAAAAATTTCCATACCTGAAGATGACTGTATGAATGATTCATTGTGATATATATATATATATATATATATATATATATATATATATATATATATTTCAAATGTGAGAAAAGACAGATGCATTATTTACTGTAGATCTGACACTTGATCAAGGCAAACCCACAAGTTTATTTTTAATTCTGACCTTGTGTTTCCTAAGACCCCACTTTTTCTTTCAAAAAAGAAGTAACACTTTGCTTTTGTAATTTTCTTAAAAATCATTTAATCACCAGTCACTTACCATCGCCTGAAGAAGCACAACGTAGTGCCGAAACACAAAAGCTATTGTGTAGCGAATTCAACATGTTTTTGTTCTAATCTATTATAATAAAAAAAAAAAATAATAATATATATATATATATATATATATATATACGACAAAGTGAAAAAAGTTTTCGTGTGTCGTGTTTCGTCCCTTAGGATGTCATCGGACTAGGTTTGTTTACGTTGATGCGACTACACATGCGCACAAACGAGAGACGCTGGTAATTTATAAAAAAAATAAAATTTTATTTCTGGGGTATATTGTCTACCCGGTTTCATTTAGATTCTTTTTCTTTTCTTTTGTGTTTCCATCATCTTTGTTATTAAGAATACCATATTTTGATAACAGAAGATCTACCAAGAATGATGAAACGTTGTCAGAATTGGACGCAGATTTACTGAGGAGAAACTAGCGATTAAAGAACATTCTAAACATTTGCCTGACGATTCGCCTCTTAGTGTTGACTTCTATGTTCACTTTTAAAATTTACACACGCTCTATCTCTGATATTGAGCACTTTATCCCTTAAGAGTATATATATATAATCATTCTTTTTATGTGCTGTGTCCTTTCAGGACGTAGGCGATCGTGGCGCTTCACTTCCCCCTATCCCTTGTGGCTCTCAACAGGTTTTGTGTTTCTGCCAACTCCCCCAGATCACACTTCGCCATCCACCTGCCCAAGCCCGCTGCTTTTCCCTGTCATTTTTCCCTTTATTCGTCCCATGAGTATCAGATTCTCGGGGCCCTCCTTTCTCATCACGTTTCCCAGAAATTTCATCTGCCTCTTAAGCATAAGCTTCCTCCATGTCTGCATCATCTCCAAGACCTCATTGTTACTCACATACACAGTCCATAATATCCTCAGCATCGTTCTGTAGAACCACATCTCCGCCGCCTCGAGTCTCTTCTCTATCCGTGAGGATATCGTTCAAAATTCGCTGCCGTACCGGAAGACAGATGTCCCGTAGCAGCTCAGAACTCTTCTTTGTCACCAAAGAAATCCTCCTGTTACATATAATAGATTATAATAAAAACATTTTGAAATCGCTACACAAAAGATTTCATATTTCAATACTATGATTGTATTTCTTCAGGCGATTGTAAGTTACTTGCCATCGCCTGAAGAAATTAAAGAATGTATTGAAATATGAAATCTTTTGTGCAGCAATTTCAAATTGTTTTTGTTATAATCTCTTATAATAAAAATAATAATATACTGCTCTACTTTGTATTGAGCACATTTTTAAAAGTAAATGCTACCAACAGTGTAATTTTACTCCATCTATCTCATTTGGATATATATATATATATATATATATATATATATATATATATATATATATATATATATATATATTATATATATATATTTTGTGTATATATATATATATATATATATATATATATATATATATATATATATTTATATATATATATATATATATATATATATATATATATATATATATATATATATATATATATATATATATATATACATATATATCATAATATATATCATATAGAAATTGCGCAGTGCTAGATATGGGTAAATAGCATGGCACACTGGGTTCTATTGCCTTGGGTGGCAACCGGTCTAGAATAAGGCAACTCTGAACTCAAAACCGTCCAGAATAGGGTTTGTCTCCGTTGGGTTATTTTGCCCAAGACACACCACTTCTACTGCAGTTGCAGTACATGTGGTACCCCTAAGACCCTGATGGTTCAGGATTTCGCGACCGCGATCGATCGAGTAGATTGGGGGGGGGAGGTCTAAATGCACGTTAACTGGAATGGTATGAGAAAATGATTCTTGGAGCAGTGCTGATAAATTCCCAGACCAATCAAGGTGTCCTTCAAAACAGAAAGTCTATATTTGATACTTGTTCTTTTGATCATATGTTCGGAAGCGGGTCGTTCTGAGAATATTTTATCTCCTCCTCGTAAAATAAAAATGAAAGTATTTCATAATTGTTTTGTTCCCTTGTTTTAATCTGAGTAGCCATCCACACAGGCGCCCATTGTTTTAACCTTGAGTGGTTTGTCCAGGCTCATGACAGTTCAGACTCGGAGCTTCGAGATTTCCTGTACGCGTTGAGTCAACTTCCGATTACCGAAAATGGAACATACATCAATCCAGTTCGGAACGCCAACGCCGTGAGTAGAACATTTTAACGTCTTTCTATCAAGTTTTAGTACCACCAAGAAATATTCCACTTGTTAATGATTTTTTTATATATTATATTGGGTTAGTCAGCGCAAAATTATTAATTCAACGTCTATAATGTTACACATCTTGTGTCATATTGCGTCTAGCCTCGAACGCAGATGTGCGACAATTGCGTGATTATTCCCCTAAATAGCATTGAAATAAATTTTCCTATTTTTACCTTCTGCATTTATTGATTTGTTCCTTGACAACATGACAAGGTGGACAGAGAAACAAAGCCAGTGACGAGGATACACATTAGCGAGGTTCATTGTGAGTGACCCTGCTTTTCCGCCTACCAGTGTCTTTGCTTTCTGTGTTATATGTCTTCGTCTTTGCTTCTGTTGCTGTGTGCTTGTCTTTGCCTTTGCTTCTGGTGTGGTGTGTCTGCCTTTGATAATGCTTCTGGTGTTGTGTGCTTGTCTTTGCCTTTGCTTCTGCTGGGGTGTGTCTGCCTTTGTCATTGCTTCTAGTGTGGTGAGTTTGCCATTGTCTTTACTTCTGGTGTGGTGTATCTAACTTTGCCTTTGCTTCTGGTGTTATGTGGCTGTCTTAGTCTTTGCTTCTGGTGTTGTGTGGCTGTCTTTGTTTTTGCTTCTGGTGTTATGTGGCTGTCTTTGTTTTTGCTTCTGGTGTTATGTGGCTGTCTTTGTTTTTGCTTCTGGTGTTATGTGGCTGTCTTAGTCTTTGCTTCTGTTGTTGTGTACCTGTCTTTGTCTTTGCTTCTGGTGTGGTGTGTCTAACTTTGTCTTTGCTTCTGGTGTGGTGTGCTTGCCTTTGTCTCTGCTTCTGGTGTGGTGTGCTTGCCTTTGCCTTTGCTTCTGGTGTGGTGTGCTTGCCTTTGTCTTTGCTTCTGGTGTGGTGTGCTTGCCTTTGTCTTTGCTTCTGGTGTGGTGTGCTTGCCTTTGTCTCTGCTTCTGGTGTGGTGTGCTTGCCTTTGCCTTTGCTTCTGGTGTGGTGTGCTTGCCTTTGTCTTTGCTTCTGGTGTGGTGTGCTTGCCTTTGTCTCTGCTTCTGGTGTGGTGTTCTTGCCTTTGTCTCTGCTTCTGGTGTGGTGTGCTTGCCTTTGTCTTTGCTTCTGGTGTGGTGTGCTTGCCTTTGTCTCTTTCTGGTGTGGTGTTCTTGCCTTTGTCTCTGTTCTGGTGTGGTGTGCTGCCTTTGTTTGCTTCTGGTGTGGTGTGCTTGCCTTTGTCTTTGCTTCTGGTGTGGTGTGCTTGCCTTTGTCTCTGCCTTGTGTCTTTTTGTTTGCTGGTGTGGTGTGTCTGCCTTTGCCTTTGCTTCTGGTATGGTGTGCTTGCCTTTGCCTTTGCTTCTGGTGTGGTGTGCTTGCCTTTGTCTTTGCTTCTGGTGTGGTGTGTTTGTCTTTGCTTCTGCTGTGGTGTGCTTGCCTTTGCTTCTGGTGTGGTGTGTTTGTCTTTGCTTCTGGTGTAGAGTTCTGCCTTTGTCTCTGATTTTGGTGTGGTGTGTCTACCTTTGCCTTTGCTTCTGGTGTGGTGTGCTTGCTTTGTCTTTGCTTCTGTTTGTGTGTTTGCTTTGTCTTTGCTTCTGCTGTGGTGTGCTTGCCTTTGTCTTCTTCTGGTGTGGTGTTCTTGCCTTTGTCTCTGCTTCTGGTGTAGTGTACTTTTGTCTTTGTCTTTTATTTGTGCTTGCCTTTGTGTTCTGGTGTGTGTGCTTGCCTTTGCCTTTTGCTTCTGGTATGGTGTGCTTGCCTTTGTCTTTGCTTCTGCTGTGGTGTGTTTGTCTTTGCTTCTGGTGTGGTGTGCTTGCCTTTGGTCCTGGCGTCTTTGCTTCTGGTATGGTTTGACTGATGGTGTTTTTGCTTCTTGTGTGCTGTGTTTCTTGGCCTCTTTGTTTCTTGCAGAGTTTGATTGCCGGTATCTTTGTTTCTGGTATGGTTTGATTGACGGCTCCAATGCATTTCAGAACTTGAAGAGGGGAATTAACAGGAGATAATTGATAACTGGCATCCATTAAACAACGGAACTAGAACAGTCTACCAGTGAGAAAAATAAAGAGTTCAGTTCGACATTCCAACCACCTGAAGAAGGCCGGAGCGTACAACGGCCGAAACGTTATAATAAATATGGCGAGATGAGGACAATAGTCCGAATAATGTAAATTGTGTACATAATGCCTCATCTCAGAAACATTGACAGATACCGATAAAATCATTTTGTCTTATAAAAAACATTTTTCTGGTGTCAGGTATGTTTGTATGCCATTTAATGAAATATCATTTTTCTCTTTTCTTTTAGATAGTTTTCCGTTTAATTTATATTCTTCTCGAAGGTTCTTCGTTTTCATCCCGCCCAAACGTAATATGACGGCTTTCTCCGCAGTTAGCATTTGGACTCATTTTCTCTACTCTGAGACATTATGTACACTATTTACATTATTCGCAATGAATGGATCCTCGTTGGGAGTCTAACATTTTCTCTCAGATTGGAGCCCTGTTGAGAATGAATCCTTTTCTCCCTGATTTGAACTTCGTTGAGAGTGGACCAATTTCTCTCTGACTGAAACCACGTTGAAAACGAATCCTCTTCTTCTTGACTGGAGCCTCGTTGAGCGTGCAAGCATTTCAGGTCTGTCTGGGGTAACGTTTGGAATGAAACCTTTTCTCCCTGACTGAAGCCTCGTTGGGTGTATAACATTTTCTCACAGACTGGAGCCATGTTGAGAATGAATTCTTTTCTCTCTGACTGGAACCTTGTTGAGATTGGAACCATCTCCCTCTGACTGGAATCATGTCGAGAATGAATTCTCTACTTCCTGACTGGAGCATCGTTGAGGGTGAAACCATTTCTCTCTGACTGGAGGAACGTTGAGAATAAAATATTTCTACTTGACAGGAGCCTCATTGAGCGTGGAACCGTTTCTCTCTGACTGGAGCCACGTTGAGAATGAATCATTTTCTCTATGACTGGGACCTCGTTGAGAATGGAACCGTTTCTCTCTGAATGGAGCCACGTTGAGAATGAATCATTTTCTCTATGACTGGAACCTCGTTGAGAATGGAACCATTTCTCTCTGAATGGAGCCACGTTGAGAAAGAAACTTTTTTCTCCCTGACTGGAACCTCGTCGAGTGTGGAATATTTTCTCTCTGACTGACAAAACCTCGGTGTCTGACTGGAGATGATGAATCGATACCAGCTTGTCTTTTGAAAAGATTCAAGTTTACAGATGGCAATTTCCCCCACTTAGTGCGAGATAAGAGACATCGGCTGGAAAACTTGGTCTTTGAAGGTGCCCCCGAAAACAATGGTATATTCTGCATAGAGTTTTATTAGTAATCTGAGAATATGTCTAAGTTATAAACAAAGAACAAAACCGCACCAATTTTGTGTTCGACCCGCCTGCTTTGGTTGCTTAAAAATATTACATTTTTATTAAATCCCATCAATCATTTTTCAAGACTAAATTTGTTACTGATTTTTAATATCGTTTTACGAAGTGGTTTCACCTTATGATATTTTTGATTTAAACTGTTTTCCACACTTTTCTGAAGTTCAGTTATTTAATTCTCAACAGAATCCTGTGATTGAATTGTTTAAATTACTGGCCGGTTCAAGCGGTGCTGTGATAACACTTTGTCTCATCTTAATGGTCACGTCAGCGACTGATTTGATAAGGTAAATCTGTTTTAATATCTTTCTCAGCCGAGCTGATGTCATTTACACTGTTTATTAGTCATAATAATTCTACTAATTACTACTACTTGACCTTAATTTAACCTTGCTTATTTCATGTCTTCAGATAAAATAATATATAATTCTTCTTCTATGTTCCGTGTCCCTTCAGGACGTTAGCGATCATGGCCCTCCACAATTTCCTGTCCTTTGTAACTCTTAATAAATTTTGTCTTTTTGCTATCTCTCCTAAATTTTATCCCGCCGTCAGTTTACTCAAGCTCGCTAGGTAGGTTATGCGCTGTTTTCGTCTGCCCTGTGAGTATCAAATTTTTCAAGCCCTCTCTCCTCATTATGAGCCCGAGTAATTTCAACAGTCTCTTTCTGGAGCTATCTATAAGTGTCCATTTTGTTTCCATTTTATCTATGACCTTGTCGTTATTCCGTGTTCGGCCCATGGTATTCTTAGCATCCTTCTGTAGGACCACATTTCTTTTGCTTCCTCTGCGAGAAGATTATCCAGCATTCACTGCCATACTTTTCTTTGTTTCTAACGAAATTATCCTGTTTCTTAATACTTTGCTTAGATAAATTTATCATTATATGTCCAGGTACTTTTGGTATGTACAACGTTTTCTATAAGCAACCAAAATGTCTTTACTGTTACAACCTTA
Source organism: Acanthosepion pharaonis (assembly GCA_903632075.3). Taxonomy (NCBI): domain Eukaryota; kingdom Metazoa; phylum Mollusca; class Cephalopoda; order Sepiida; family Sepiidae; genus Acanthosepion; species Acanthosepion pharaonis. The sequence continues at coordinate 994,874 of CAHIKZ030000144.1, read as the reverse complement.
ATATCAGCCGATCTGTTAACAATTCTTTTTAAATGCAAAATATTGCTATCATCCTCTCATTATAAATTGTCCAGCGCCAAACCTTCGCAAAACTTAGATTTTGATATTTTTACCTGTATTTATTGTTTGTTCTTTTTTCTTTCTTTCTTTTTTTTTTCTTTTTTGGTTTTTTGGACTGATTCATTTCTTACGGTTTATCAAGCCTTATTACCTGTATTTAACCACAGACAACTTTAATTAAAAAAAAAGAAGCAATATATGTGTAGCAAATATGTACTATATTCGTTACCATATCAGTGATAAAAAAATGTACTTGTTTTCTAATGCTCCTTATTTTATTATCTTTTTAAAAAGACAAATTTTCTAAACACGAGGAAAAATAATCCATGAGTCTTTTCAGTAAACATGAAACCTATATAAATCGTTTGCTGTCTGATAGACCCAAGAAGAGAATCCTGTTGTAATGCGTGAAATTAATATAATAGCCGAAAATACGTGAAAACTCGTTTACATTATAAATTTAATCTTGGAACATAAACAGTAGAAGCAGCTTGGAGATGGGGAGTGGTTGAAATTAGTCGTCCGTTCTGTTCAAAAGTCGTTCAAGAGGAAAGTGGAAATGAGTCAGCGGGGAAAATAAAAAAATGAGCCACCGCTCTTAAAAGACTGTTTATATGCATAGATGATGAGGAACTGAATATTTCTTGTGTCTCTATACTTCTTCATATCGATTACATACATCCAATACTCGACTGTATTAAGGAAAAGATTTCTGAACGCAACGTGAAGCTTTTTTCTATTTTTCTGAAGACATTTTTGTGTTCTTTGCTGTGTCTCTATGGGCCTGTATCTCTCTCTCTCTCTCTCTCTCACACACACTCTGTTGTCACTCTCTCTCTCTTTCTCTGTTGTCACTCTCTCTCACTCTCTGTTGTCACTCTCTCTCACTCTCTTTGTGTTGCCACTCTCTCTCTCTTTGTGTTGCCACTCTCTCTCTCTCTCTTTGTGTTGCCACTCTCACTCTCTCCCTCACTCTTTTTGTTGTCACTCTCACGAACACTTTCTCTCTCTCTCTCTCTTTGTGTTCTCTCTCTCTCTCTATCTATCTCTCTCTATCTATCTATCTATCTATCTCCTTGGGTTGTTACTTTCACTCTCGCTCTATTGTGCTGTCACTCTCCCTGTTTGTGTTGTCATATTCTCTGTTGTGTTGTCTCTCTCTATATATCTCTCTCCCGTATTTTTCTTTTCGTGGATATTTTCTCTGTATGTATACGCGCGTGTGTATTCTCTTTATCACTGTAGACTTTGCGTGTGTGTGTGTACGCGCGCCTGAGATTTATGTGTGTTTTTGTGTGTGCGCACGGGCCCGTTTTTTTCTTCTTTGCATTCGTGCGTACAACTCTGTTTCCTTTCTTTATACATGCGTACCTATTCTATCTGTTGTCCGCGTGTATATCTCTGTAATTGGCTGTCTGTTGTGCTAATAAGAATATGCACTAAACTTTTTTGGTTTCTGAACTGCTACGCAATATCGAATTCCCTATCTGGTAACAATCTCCTCGCAGGTGAAGACGTCACTTGAAACAAGATGTCGTTCCACCAACAAATGCTGAGAATACTATTATAGACATAACATGTAATCAACGTGGGAGATTTAAGAGAAAAAGGGACTGTAAGGAAACTGATTCTCACAATCAGAAAGTGACACCTATGATTTCTGGAACACAGGCTAATGTTAATCCATTGTCAGAGTTCCACTATTGTAAACCTGTGCTAGACAACGTAAAATTAGTTAATATTAAACGTATGTCACCGACTGTTAGCCATTGAGTTAATTGAAATTTTAGCATTGTCGGCCTTCCCTACAAAATATGAGACTATTACAAAACAGCAGATAGGTAATTACGCTGGAGATCGATTCTCACTGAGCTGTCTCTTATTTTAGACTTGTGCCAGATTAGTTTAATCCCTATTTATATTTATCGTCTGTTAGAGACTGGTGGTTAGCAAGCTATTCATTCAGACCGGACTCGTTGCTTGTGTCCTTTTGTCAGACTACGTTAAAATTATTCATTTATTTTATTCTATTTATTTTTTCAATTACTGTTTTATATCTTTCATTCAATTTGTTTTTTTTTTTTTTTTCTTTTATGAACTTTTTCATGTTTTTTTTTCAATTCATTTTTTACTACCATTTTTATTTTTTTCAATTCATTCTTTTACTACCATTTTTATTTTTTTCAATTCCTGTTTTATGATTTTCATTTAATTTGTTTTCTCATGTACTTTTTTAATTTTTTCAATACGTTTTTTTTTTTAACTTTCATTTTCTTTTACGAGAAATGACTTTTATTACTTCCAATCTGTCACCATTTTGTTTCTTAATAGGCGTTCATATTTTGAGGTCTTCTGGTTCACACATCACTTGTTTGTTATCTTTTTCATTGGTCTCATTGTGCACGGCTTACAGTAAGTGTTTTTTTTTCAAATTGTATTCACCACAAGCAAGGCGATAAGGCCACTAAGACACAAGGGGTTTCTGGGTGTGCAAGGGTCAGTTAATTGGTAAACAGAAACTTTGTACTAAATAAATTCTCTCCCTGAGATATAAAATATCACTGACCCTCGCAACGATAGCTCTAAGATGGTAACGAGACACTAGTATAAAAATACATTAAAAAATCAGAAAAACATAGAATTAATTTCGATTGATTTCATTCTGAAGTGTGCGAAGACAATAAAAACAACATCTGTCTATATTTCTGAGATGAGGTATTGCAACTATTTTCACTATTTACATAATTCGGACTGTTGTCTTCATCTTTATTGACATATTCACGACGTTTCGGCCGTTGTACGCTCCGGCCTTCTTCAGGTGATTGGAATTTATAACTGAACCCAGTGGATAAAAGCATTGGTTGAAGTAATCCAGTGACTTGACCAAAGAAGTTGTGAGTTCAATACCTGGCCACAGCAGAGGTGAAAAAAAAAACTTGGAGAGTTGAGTTACTAAAGGAAGTAACCTAAACTGAGATATCCGGAAGTGGCATGGCACGCAGAACTAGAGGTATCTACCTCGGTGGACGAAATAAAGTGTTCCGTTCGAAATTCTAATCATCTGAAAAGGCCGGAGCGTACAACGACCGAAACGTCGTGAACAACAAAGATGAGGACAACAATTCAAAGAAAGTAAATAGTGTAAAAAAATAGTATCTTATTTACGTGGTTATTTTTAACAGATACGAACAAGGTATTCTACTTGTGGTTGAAGACAAAAATAAAAATCAAATTTACTTCCCAGCACGGGGGAGGGAGTGAACTCACGGCCTCCAGGCAACCAGCTAGACATGTCAACCCCCACTTTATATGCATTTATATCCATTGTGTATCACTTCGTTTCTTCCACGTTTTGATAAAATATTTGCTTCCATTTGGAATAAAATGGATTTGACGAATGATAAATATGAAGTTGCACTGAAGGAAATATAATATAAAAATACCTCCATCTACTTTTTTCTTACATTTAAAAATACCCCAACTGCTCTTTTCTTAAATATAAAAATGCCTCCAACTACTCTTTTTCTTACATTTAAAAATACCTCCAATTACTCCTTTTCTTAAATATAAAATACCCCCAACTACTCTTTTTCTTACATTTAAAATAAAAATTATTTTTTCTTAAATATAAAATAAACCACTCTTTTTCTTAAATATAAAATACCTCCAACTGCTCTTTTCTTAAATATAAAATGCCTCCAACTACTCTTTTTTCTTACATTTAAAATACCTCCAATTACTCCTTTTCTTAAATATAAAATACCTCCAACTGCTCTTTTCTTAAATATAAAAATGCCTCCAACTACTCTTTTTCTTACATTTAAAAATACCTCCAATTACTCCTTTTCTTAAATATAAAATACCCCCAACTACTCTTTTTCTTAAATATAAAATACCTCCAACTGCTCTTTTCTTAAATATAAAAATGCCTCCATCTAATCTTTTTTTTTTTTAATTGGACTATTCGAGCATATAACACTGAAGTACTAATTTGACTACGAAACGAGAGAGAGAGAGAACATATTTGATTATAACGTCGAAGTAGTAATCTGACGCCTAATCGTCCCTCTCCCGAAAAATTCCTATGCCGAATCGGCTACGCCGAATTGGTCACGCCCGAACGTCCCATTCCCATTCCATGTATATCACATGTGGATGTCGTGTAATTATTATACTGTACCTTGTTTTAGTCTGATCACGCCACAGACAACCAAATAGAAGCCGCTAATGTTAGTATAGACCAGACATGGTCAACTTTTCCGACCAGTGGGCCACATCAGATATGGCTCATCATAAGGTGGGTCGCACTACTAGAAGAGATTCCAGGTAATTTTCCGTTGAAGCTCTGTCAGCCATTTTCATCACAGAAGACGGTACGCATAAGCATCTTCCATAGAAATAGTGAAAGGTTTGATTGTTTTGGGAGAAAAGATTTCTCAATAATTAAAAAAATTGAACCCCCGATATAATTTTCTCACTGATGAAAGTGGTTAACACACACATGTGATTTCTTTCTTATTTATTCATTTTAAAATACAAAAATAAGTTTTAAATTAAAAAATATATTTCTTCTCTAAAGAAAACGTGTTTCTTCTCCAGAAAATACAGGGTTCTTCAAAAAGAATGAACCGATTTCATGACGCATTGCTTCAGTTCTCAAGCATCATCCAGGGACCATTTGAAAGAGGGGTTTTCTAAGTTTTGAATGGCTGCGACAGGGCGCTATAGTCGTGTCGTATCTCCGGCAACGTTCAGTTGTTTGTTTACCCCGGAAATGGCGATTCCTCAGCAAAAGGCGTTCTGCGTTCTCGTGTTCTCGAAAACAAATACGGTTGTCACGTTGTAGCGTGCTTTTCGAAGGCAATTCAACATTAATCCGCTCTCTCCTAATTACATTCGATATTGGTTTATACATTTTCAAGAGAGTAGGTGTCTGTGTAAAGGAAAATATCCAGGACGATCACGAGTATCGAAGGAACAAGTGGCGAGAATCCGTGATGTGTTTGAGGCGAGTCCACGGAAGGCCACAAATCGAGTTAACCGTGAGCTTACGACCTCTCAATCCACTAGTTGGCGTGTGCTAAGAAGACGTCTACATTTGAAATTTTACAGACTACACCTCGTTGAAGCACTTACCAAGACCTTGCTCTTTGTGAATGGCCTGCAAGATCTTCAGACCTCACCATGTGTGATTTTTCTTGTGAGAATTCGTACAAGATCGCGTTTATGTTCCACCGCTACCCACTAACCTCGATGGGCTTAAAAATCGAATAACAGCAGCGACCAACTCAGTTGATCATGATATGCTGATACGCGTCTGTGAGGAATTCGCTTATCTCATTGATGTTGCCCGTACTGCATGTGATGGCCACATTGAATACTTGTAAGACAGGAAATAAAAGTTGATTTTGAGTCGAATACTTGTGACTTGGCTGGAGATTTCTATTGCTTTTCCTCATTAAAATATTGCGTAATGAAATCGGTTCATTCTTTTTTAATAACCCTGTATATTTCTTCTCCCGACAAAAATAAAATTATTATGAACGTCCTGTTTCTAAAGCAAATGATATTTACACGCATGGTATTCCTTAGTGAAAATCACCAATCGTTTAAACTGATGAAAACGTTACCTTCGACGAAAAGTTACAAAATTCAAGAAACGTCGTGCTTAATAATTGTCTATGTATGTGGTTATGTATGAGAAAATGTGAGTGAACAAGTGAGGACGAAACGAAATAAACAAAATTTTAATAAACCTTATTTTCCTCATGCAATTCGACGTACCATTCAGATAGCGAAACGGGTCACGTGGCCAGTGGGCCCCATCTTGCCCATGACTAGTATAATCAGTACGCGTATAAAAGTGAACGACAACCCCCAGACACACATACTACACACTATTTGTCAGTGTTTACTTTTTAATATCTTTATTAGCATTTTTTTATGATTTTGTTTTTAATTCCAGAATCTTCAGTAAATATCTCTCTTTATCATTTTTTCTAGGGGCGTTGTACGTCATCAAACAAATGTGAATGAACATGACCCAGACTTGTGTTATGAAAAATTTGAAAAATGGGGAAAAGATCCAGACTGTTTAGTGTATCCCAGCTTCGGTGGGACACCAGCTAAAGTAAGAAGGGCCATGATTTACGTTTTTGTACGTGTTTGCATGTTTTTATGTGTTTACATGTGTTTAGGCATTTACTTATATATATATATATATATATATATATATATATATATATATATATATATATATATATATATATGTACATCTGTCTATATATCTCAGATGCGGTATTATGTACCCTATTTACATTATTAAGACTATCGTCCTCATCTTTGTCGCCATGTTTATTACAACATTTCGGCCGTTGTACGCTCCGGCCTTCTTCAGGTGGATGGAATATCGAACTGAACCCTTTATTTCGCTCACTGGGGTAGACTTTTCTAGTTCCACGTGCCATGTTTTAATTGACGTCAGTTATCAGTTATCTCCTGTTAATTCCTCTCTTTAAGTTCTCCACAGCCCTAACCGTGTATTGAACTCACACTCCTTTGGGTCCTGTCACTGGATCTAACTAACACCTATATCCACTGTGCCATGTGTCCTCAAAGAAACTAGAACAGTCTACCCCAGTAAGCGAAATAAAGGGTTCAGTCCGATATTCCAACCAACTGAAGAAGGCCGCAGCGTACACTGGCCGAAACGTTGTAATAAATATGGCGACAAAGATGAGGACAATAGTCCGAATAATGTAAATAGTGTATATATACATACATATATATATATATATATATATATATATATATATATATATATATTTTTTTTATAACTATAAATTGTATACATATTTACTAAATTTGGTAAGTTATAGTTTTAAAGTCTCAGTCCAGCTGACCTTAAACGATGCTTAACATGAATCAGCCGGTGAGATACTGACTCATTAGATTAGCGAATTGGTTTGTGAAATCAACTTAAAGAAAACAATCAAGTGACTATCTTGCACTTTATTGCAAATAAATTAATTTCAAACATATGTTAAAAAAACAACCTTGAGACACACGAGAAATTGTGCTCTTTGGCCAGCACATAGCAAAATCAACTTAATTCTCCAAACCAATTCGCTAATAAAGTGAGTTAGTATCGCACCGGGTGCCTCATGTTACTTTATGCCAGGCTAAACATAATGTAGAATCATAACTCATAGTTCATGTAATTAGGTAGATCGTACTTGTGCCATAAGTCAGTGTTCGAGCTCAGATAAAAGTCAGTAATTTGTTTGTTTTTTTTCTAAGCAAGCAGGCAATTCCCAAATGAGATTGACGCTACACAATCTTACCATTTTATTTTCACTTATAGCGCCTTGTTTCATAAGACGGTTATCTTTTCTCCTCAGTTGGTTGTTAGTGATAGATTAATGATAATAGCAATGTTAACCGTTTCCTTATAAGGAAACTTTCTGCATTCATTGACCGAACACTCAATGCTGCTGTTGGTTGGCATTTATAAAATCTTTCTCTTGAAACAATTTTTCAGGGAAATAGGTCCAGTAGCTGTTATTGCTCTTTCAAGTAGTACTGGGGACTTCTTTCCTTGCCTATAGTGTGTGGTTTCTCAAGTCCAGTAGCTGTTATTGCTCTTTCAAGTAATACTAGGGACTTCTTTCCTTGCCTATTGTGTGTGATTGTGTGAAAAGTCAGCTTTTTTATTATTTCATTTAATACAAAAGGTTGAATGCAGGTACCTATGGTTGAATGCAGGTACCTATGGAGAGATGTCCTTTTTCGTATTTATGTGAGTGAAAAGCTCATCTGAAAGATTGCGAGAGAATTACATTTTGAGATTTCTTTGTTGGTTTGGTAGGATTATTTGATATACTTGTGCATATTCAAGTAAACTTATTATTATTATTATTATTATTCTATTTGCCGTGTCCCTTCAGAACGTGGGAGTCCATTGTAGCTCTTAGTAAGTTTTTGCTTTTTGATATTTCTCCTAATCCCTCTTCTGTTAATCATTTACATAAACCCATTCAGTAAGTTATTCGCTGCTTTCCACTGTACCGCTTGCCTTCAATATATCCTGAGAATGTCAAATTCTCCAAGCCCTCTTTCCTCATCATTTTCCCTAGAAACGTCAACTGCTCCTTTCTGATGATAAGTATAATTGTCCTTTTTGTTTCTATCTCTCTAAAACTTTGTTGTCGCTTACATTTTAGGCCATGATATTCTCAGCATCCTCCTGTAGAACCACATTTCCGCTGCCTCAAGTCACTTGAGGGGAGATTGTCCAGCGGTCCCTGCCATATAAGAGGACTGATATTACATATATATACTGTGTACTTTTGTGTTCAATGCGATATATGGTTTTTAAAAACACGGTCCACCCACCCAGAAGAGAGACGAGATACGTCCTCTCCCTAAGGTATATTATAGGTAAAAGGGATAAAAGGATAAAACGTTGCACCTGTCTTTATTATATGCCGCTTTTGGTAATGTTATCTAGCTGTCGTTAGCAGAAGTTCTTTAACAGACAAGTAGGGTAATCTTACAAATTTGATATAATTTGTTATTTTCCAGGCTTGGAAATGGGTGGCTCTTCCTCTTTTTCTCTACGTTATCGAGTGTCTTATCCGCCTTTATCGAAGATATCAAAAAGTATTTATTACTAAGGTAAGTACCAGGCTGACACACGTTACTAAAAGCACATTTAACTATCATTTAAAATTGAATTCAGTTTTTTTTTTAAATTCATGCCATTCGAAATAAGGGTAGAATATCCTAATTGACCGATTATTGAAGTCCAGTATAAAGAAACAGAAATATGTTTTAAAACATTTTTTAGGTTTAAACAAAATGAAAAAATGCCAGTAGAATTTGTGAGGCCGATAAATTCAGTTAATTTTTGGAATTTAAACTTATTGCATCACGGACTAAAGTTTTCTTTCTTATTTAAGGGAAATAAAAATTAAATCCCGTTAAAATAAAATCTCGCTAAAATTAAATCTTGCTAAAATTCTGCCTGAACATGAATAAAAAAAAAAGTTAATAATTCTCTGATTTTTTTCTAGATGAGAAAACGCCACTGGAATAAAAGAAATAAACACTCAGTCAAAAAATTTAAATAATAATAATTTTAACAAGTAAAATATTTTGCTTCATATCTTTTAAACTTTTATTCTTTAAATTATTTTGTAAAGTTCTAGTATGTAAAATATATATATATATATATATTCGCACTAACGTTTTGATATATCCTAGCCAAACCCCCATCTTAAAAACATTTCTCTTAATGATAATTTTAAAATAATTCAGCAGACGATGATATTTTATTTATGGGAACGCGCCCTCCCATTGCACTTTCGGATGGATAAACTATATTTCATTTCTCAGTTGTGACTCTATCTTCGGTCACAACGCAACTGATACCCTCACCCCATTGCACTAAAGAGGAGGTGAACGGTAGTAATACCGATGCCAGAGCAATCGACGGGCTTGGTTGTTTTTGGACCTGGCCGGGTGCACATTAAACTGACATTGGGCTACATCCTGCCAGCATAGAACAGCAAGAAAGCACAACTGTTTCTCCGTCTTTTGGCTAAGATCAAAGTGTAGTATCAGTTTAATCTGATTCTGTTCCACCACTTCTATCTTCCCTTTTTTATTTCTTCCATCTTATTTTCTCACTGAAACCAAGTAGTGTCTTTTCCTCTCTTTCTGCGCAATCAAAACTTAATAGTCCATTATACTGTTCAACAGTGAAATGCTGTCGAGACACCAAAAATCTTTTTTAGATAATTTGAGGGCGCTGAATCTGAAAATGACCTTACTTTTTCTTGGTTTGCTACCGTTTTTGCTGTACAGAAATGCCTCATTTTTACAAAAAAAAGCATTTTTTTTTCATTTGTTTTCTGTATATATATATTGACCGATGGCGATATTTCTCAAAATAAATCATAGAAACCTCTCAATTCGTATTTAAACCAACAAATATTGGTCTGCTTATTCAGAAATACTATTTTTGCAACAACAATCAACCTTAAGTCTTTAAAAATAACACGATTGAATATACCAAGACCAACAAGTATTTTCTTCAAATCATTTAATAAATAAAAGCAGAAATAAAACCTACGTGAACATAAGAACTATGGTAAATATTTTCTCTTTCTTCGTTGTCTGTCATGTTCAATGTGTTTAAGACCCCTTTTGATACTCCAGCAGTATCATGTACAATGGAATAGGTGCATTCAATTGGGATGTCTTTAGTTGGAGTTTCTTTTCAACTGCGAAAACAAAATGCTCTCAATGTGATTGATTTGCTTCTGTAGTGAAGGGATAAATTTATGAACATCAAACAGAAGATTATAGTGTTCCTTTTTTTAATGTCACCTTCATTATCAGGTTTACTAAAGTGTATTACTGATAAAATTTATCAGTTAATTTGAATTTTGGCGATAAATTGGAAAAATTCGGTAATTCTATTTTTAGATTTTTGACTAAAAAACACTTTTTTCTTATAAATATAGTTTTTTTCAGGTGGCCAACATAAATTGCTCGGCCTACCTGAAAATTGATGGGTTTCTACGACATATATTAACTATATTTTGCGATCAGCCAAGATCGTAAATTTATCTTTTTTCTAAAAATGTGCAATTTCAGTACATCAGAAATGGTAACTAACCATGAATAACTAAGGTCATTTTCGGAATCAGCACCATCAAATTAGCTAGTTAAAGGTGTTTTGTTTCTTGGCACCAAAAATCGTGTTGGCCTGTATTATTTATGAGATATTGACGGGGCGTAAAGGTCGTGCGAAGTAACGAAGGGAAGGACGAGCACATATATATATATATATATATATATATATATATATATATATATTAAATTTCAACTAAATTTTCTAAAATTTTAAATGTTTCAATTTCTTTTAGTCTTGGTGAAATTTTAAATAATTGTATATTAATAAAAAAAATGAATAAATTAATGAATAATTTAATTTGTAATTTTAATAGATTTTCTTGTTAACAAGACCATATGAATATAGAATGCATGTAAGCTCAGTCATGCATGATTTGAAATATGCAATTGGAATGGGAGATTATTATCTTCAGCCGACACCTATAAAAATTGGTGAGAATACATGGTTAAATTAATTACGCATTGAAAAAAAAAAGACTATATTTATGGGCACAATATTAAAAAAGGTGAAAATACCAACTGAGTATCTGGGATGGAACTGAACAATCCTCACTATTTTCCTACTCTACAACCTCTTTCCACGTAGGCGCAATGTCACAGGCCTTTACCTATTTCTATGGCTAATGTTCAGATGGGCTCCATTCGTTATTTCCCCCAATTCAGACTTTACAGCTATGATACGCAATGCCACGTCCAAGGAGCTGAATCATTCTTATTTCGTCCCTATTCCTTCCAACTGCTGTAAGCTTGGATCTGCGAACGGTGTAATGGATAATGTCTCGGAATTGGAAATCGGAAAGCCGAGATTCACTTCCAGTCGGGTTCGTTAGATTGACACGCAAAAAATACCCTTGGGAAAGGTATAAATCTACCCTTTCCCGCCCCAGCTATGGGTTAATTAGTAGGACGTATCAGTAAATAATTATAATCTCAAAAAAATTCTTAGAATCTAAAGTATTTTCTAACTTTAAATAACTTTCAAAATCTGTCTCCTTATTTCTTTCCCGCTTTCTTTCTCTCCCTTTCTCCTTTTTTCTCTCTCCTCGCCCTCTCTATCTCTCTCTCTGCCCACTCTTCTCCACTCCTTATTTATCTCACTCCTTATCCCTCTCCCTCCCAAATTATCTCTACCGTATCATCTCTCTCACCCACTCCTTTTCCCTCCTTATCTCTTTCCCTTATCTCCTTCCTTATTTTTCTGTCCCTACTACCCTCTTACTCTCCCATATGTATACACCAAAATGCCTGATTGCGTAGAAAACAGATTGTAACATCGTCAGATATCTTGTTAAAAGATGATTTATTTCTGACATGAGGTGATGGAGGAGTAAGAATTTGGGCAAAATAAGGTTGATAAACCGTAAAGAAAAAATAAATCCATCAATCAATCCGCCGTATTCCAAAAGTAAGGAAAAAGTATTCCCCAAGAACTGTTACTTTACAGAACAGACTGTAATTCTAAACTCTTCAACTCAAGAGTTAATCCTTATCTGAATGCTGCTATTATATGCAAAATTTAAATGCATTTAGGCATCAAAAATCAGGTTAAAGTAAATCTAAAGATCAATGCAAACTTTACTGATTGATTCCGGCTATTAAATCTCGTAGTGCTCAAACGCATTCATGTTCCACGTCATCTCTCAATGGGCCTGTCGTGATGCAGAGGGAAATTATCTCCCTTTTGTTAGAATGCATTCCCGTGGATCGCATGACAGCCGGTTTGTGTCGTCAGCTAATTGGCTGACGAACCCCAGTTGATGAATATATCCGCGATGAAGCAAGACATGATTGCCTGCAGCGGTTAGGAGAACTGATGGAAACTACATGGTCCCAACAATGAACACAAAGGACATCACTGGTCTGGCCCTTTTTCTTTCGGGAAATATTACAAGTAAGACCCTTTCACGTCCTTTCACACTGCTTGCTTTAACAATATAGATTATAGCATGTTATATGTTCGTAGCATGAAAAAATAACTCCGCCATCTCCACCCTCTGAGCTTACTTTTCTATTTAGCGTAAATCTGACATTTAATTGGTTACTCAAGACATACCCACAAGTCTATTTTTAATTCTTACCTTATGACTCCTACCTTTAACATTCGGGAAAGAGGTAAGATTTTGTTTTTAAATTTTCTTTAAAATCCTTTAATCCCCAGTTACTTCTCATCTCCTGAAGAAGTACAATCAAAGTATTGAAACATGAAAGATTTTGTGTAGTGATTTCAACATGGTTTTATTATAATCTCTTATAATAATATATTGCTCTACTTTGTATTGAGCACTTTTTTAAAAAAAGTAAATGCTACTAACAGTGGATTTTGCATCTTTAGTGATAAGTCATAAATCAAAAAGTTTATTTTTACTCTATCTCCTTATCTCACTCCCGCCCTCTCTGCCTCCGTATCCCACTCCCTCCCTCTCTGCCTCCTTATCTCCCACCCTCCCTCCTTATCTCCCACCCTCCCTCTCTGCTTCCTTATCTCACTCCTCCCTCTCCGCCTCCTTATCTCACTCCTTCTCTAAACCGCCTCCTTATCTCACTCCCTCCCTCTCTCTCTGCCTCCTTATCTCACTCCCTCTCTCTCTCTCCTTCCTTATCTCACTCCCCCTCTCCGCCTCCTTATCTCACTCCTTCTCTCAACCGCCTCCTTATCTCCCTCCCACTCTCTCTCTCTCTCTCTGCCTCCTTATCTCACTCTCTCTCTCCCTTCCTTATTTCTCTCCCTCCCTCTCCGCCTCCTAATCTTACTCCCGCCCTGCCTCCTTATCTCCCTCCCTCTCCGCCTCCTTATCTCACTCCCTCCCTCCATCTCTTTTGCGAATTTTAATCAATATTTGATCCGTGTTCATTTATGTTTTGAAATCGAAAGATTATGGAAGTTACTATTCACCAAATCACACAAGTTTCGTTTTTTTCAAATGTCAAATTTTTTTAGCATTTAAGAAACATTTAAATAGCTTAACTTTTGAACAATTCTATCAAAGAATGTTTTGTCAACATGTACTTTGTATTTTTTTTTTATTTAAATTTGTTTAAAAATTATTCAAATTGAAAAATATATCCAAACGGAAATGTGTCATGAATTTTTTGCTGAAAAGAAATACTTTTCACCGTTACAAATCTCTGTCGAAGACATTTTGGCGTCCATTGTTTGGCATTAATCAACAACCATAGTCAATTTATTCAGAGATTGGTATGCTTTCCTCCAGATAGATGGCGTTTTGGTAACAATCGTCAGCAAGAAGTTCACCTATAATGATTACATTTGTGACAAGCTTAGATGAAATTATTACATTTTGGTGTTTCAAAAATATGATGTACAAAGAATACTTAAATAAAAACAGCAGAAATTACGGTACTTCAGATATGACAGAATAAGTAGTATGATTTTGGTCCATATCTCCTTATACCACTCTCTCCCTTTCTATATCCCCCTGCTCTTTCTTCTTATCTCTATCCCCCATTCCCTATCTTCTTAACTCTATCCCACCTTCCCTGTCTTCTTATCTCTATCTCTCATTCCCTGTCTCCTTATCTATATCCCCCCTTCCCTGTCTCCTTATCTATATCCCCCCTTCCCTGTCTCCTTATCTATATCCCTCCTTCCCTGTCTCGTTATCTGTATCCCCCCTTCCATGTCTCCTTATCTATATCCCCCCTTCCCTGTCTCCTTATCTATATCCCTCCTTCCCTGTCTCCTTATCTGTATCCCTCCTTCCCTGTCTCCTTATCTCTATCCCTCCTTCCCTGTCTCCTTATCTGTATCCCTCCTTCCCTGTCTCCTTATCTATATCCCTCCTTCTCTGTCTCCTTATCTGTATCCCTCCTTCCCTGTCTCCTTATCTATATCCCTCCTTCCCTGTCTCATTATCTCTATCCTTCCCGCCCAGTCGCCAATATTGTAAACTGGGTAAAGTGTTTGAAAAGCGAAGATCTTTTTTCGTTTTCACACACTTTACTCTACGACTCTCTCCCTCTCTCTTTATCTCCCTCCAACTCACCGTAACCCACCCTGCCTCTTCTCCCACACTATCTCTCTTTGTTACTATTATAGTGAAACACACCTATTCTATAGTTAATAGACTCTCCCACCTATAATAAGTAGGAGTAGTAAGAGTAACGTGGGAGTCGGTCAGTCAGTCGACTGGCTGATCGGTTGAACTCTCTGCCTTTGGGCGGGAAGGAACCTGAAGGAGGCTACGCCGCAGGGCGGATTCTCTTTTGGGGAGGTAAACCGACCCTGAACCCGTTTATACGGGTTCAATGGGCATATTTTTGGCCGAGCCCACGGGCTCGAAGATCCCACGTTAAAAAGGCCTTGTGCCACATGACGCCCTCGTGGTGGGGGGTGACTGAATATCGTCGTTCAGTCAGTCGATGTCGGACGACAGTTAGTCGGATACTAAAGTATCAGCGACCACAACTAGATTACTCTGCGTTATACCTATTATATCAAGTTCCTAACGTTTTGTACGTCGAACCTATTTTAGGACCAACTTAGTACCAAGACAAGCCTCCACTGCGAAATCACTCCACAACAGTCACCTTTCTCCCCTCCCTCTTTACCACTCTATCTCCGTCCCTCCTTATCTCTCCCCATCATTCTCTCTTTATCTCTTCCCTCCTCCCCTTATCTCTCTACCTCATCCCTATACGTCTCTCCTTATTTCTCTTCTTCTCCCCACATCGTTATATTTCTATACTTCCCTCTCTCGCTTTCGTATGCATGCGCCAAAATGCCCGATTCCATAGAAAATGGAACCTGTAACTCATCACCAAATATCTTGACAAAAGATGTCTTGTTTCTGGCATGTCACGATCGTTGATAAGGAAGTAGATGAATGAGCATTTGGGCAAAATCACTCCTTTATAACAAACGTCCAAGCATTAATAAATTTAAATATGGGAACACTCGTTGTCAATCTTGATAAATATCCAGTACAAGTATATAAGTATATAATATATTTGTTCGTTTTGCGTAACTACAGGTCGTGAAGCACCCCTGCAACACAATCCAACTGCAATTAAAACGCGCTGGCGGGTTCAAGATAGAACCAGGTCAATACGTATTTCTACAGTGCCCTCGTATTTCGCGACTAGAATGGCATCCCTTCACCTTGACATCTGTGAGTATGATGAATTTTCATTTTTTTAAATCTATTTTTCTATCGGTCATTAATTGTATCTTTCAAAATGGATTTTCTTTTTTCAAACGTACATTTTATTTTTATTTTTTTCCTATTGGCCTCTTCTAGCGTAGAGAGCCATTATTTCTGCGTGTAACGAAGTCGCTGTGCCGTATAATAAAAATACAACTTCATCTCTCATTGTTAACATGAGATATTATTTCATGCCAGTAATTCGTCAATCACTCTCTCTCTCTCTCTCTTATATATATATATATATATATATATATATATATATATATATAATCAGTCCCCGAATATCACTTGTGGACGTGGTTCTTACATTCTCGTCTGCGATGTCAAAGAGACTCCTAAACACTTCTCTGGAGTTAGTGTTTATATAACCTGTTATAATGTGATTTTCTGCCCCCTGTCTCCTTATCCCTCTCCTATGCTTGCAATTCCAGGTGCGGTTGTGAGGTTACGTAATTCTGCACACGGTGTTTGGGGGGTTACCTCAATGTTAAACCTGCATCTGACCGTCTTGATGATCTAGTGAAATGATTGCCAACAGGGGCGCATGTCTCGCCGGTCGGGCATGGTAATACTTTGGTGGGACATGTGTAGGATGTGCACCCTTCGACTTACTATGCTAAATATCAAATTTCATTTGCATTATTATTTCATGATTAAAATAATCAAAGTATATTACAAAATAAATCTTTCATTCAAATATTTTATATTTCTACCTTTCAGTTCTCTATTAGATGTTTTGAAACTATATAAATTTAACTGTCTTCTTGTTTTTTTTAAATTTTTCCATTTCATAGACGCCATGGTCTTTGGAGGCTTGTTTAGAGACCAAGTTAATGGTCTTTTAAGCTTCCTTTACCTGAATTGCAGTAAAATTTTGAATATTACAGGGGGTCAGCAGAATTTTAGAAATACCAAAGTGGGGCATGACCCAAAATCGGTTGGGAACCACTGATCTACTGGGGGAAAATTTTATTCTGGCATGATCTCGAATGAGACACACACTGAACGTCGTGTTAGTGTGATCTTCATTGATTGCCACATTGGATTTATCATGTTAAGACTGGCAGTTAAATAACAATTTTCCATTGTGTCATTGGAATAAACATATGGAACTCAAGATGTTTTTTAGTGATTTTCGGATATTTGTTTCAATAAAAACAACTTCTAAATAAGTTTATATTTTATCTATCTGCTTACTTAAATCGCATTTCTATATTCTTTAGCATATTTATGAAGCGCAGTTTGTTGAGCGCGTAGTCGAGTGGTTAGGGCGTTAGTATTGTGACTACCAGATTCAGGTTCGAATTTCACTCTGGTCGATTTGTCAATGTGTTGATTTCTAATATTATGCCCTGTCATGAATTGACCTGTTCGGAGTCCGTCGATCCTTGTACTAGAAACAAGTCACAAGCCATGCGTTACTCTCAGGTGTTGATCAGGCACTCTCTCAAAATTTGGTTCCTTGTATCGTGCTAGACAATTTCTCTTGTCAGACTCTATCTTACACCTTTATAAGTCTACCATTCGTCTATGCATCGAATATTACAGTCAAATCTGGCATGGTGCTTCTGCTATGTATTTATATATTCTTGATAAAATACAAAGAATAATCTGCAATTTTATCGGTCATAACCTGGCATTTCGGCTTCAGACACTTCCCACCAAGGTGACGTAGCTTTTCCGTGCCTTTTCTATAAATATTTTCATGGTAATTGTTCTGATGAGCTTTCCTCTTTGATACCGCAACTTTCGGCAGAGTAATGGATAGCGAATCGGATTAAGGAATCGGTGAGCCGAGTTCGAATTTCAGTCGAATCCATTACATTCACTTCCGTGCTAATACCATTGGGAAAGGTATGAATCCTCTTCTTCTCCCCCCCCCCTAGCTATGGGTAAATAGCAGGACAGACCGGGTTCTATAACCTTGGATGGCAACTGGCCTAAGCAGAAAAAAATGGCAACCTACTGCGGGAAAAATCTGCCTCGTCAGTCGTGTATCGAAAGACCGCCTAAGCGTGTATCACACATGGCACATAACTGACTACCTAGATTGGCAGCTAGGTCTCATCATTTTACAGTTGAAATGGCTAGATGTAACCGTAAGTTCTATGCTAACAGTTTCTTCTTGAGCACTTCTCACTTGATGAACTATCATCCAGCCTTTTCCTTTCCAGTTAGCTTTGATCTTCAAAATTTTAAATGCAATGTCAATCGTTTTAATTTGTGTCGTCTTATTTCCTGTTCGTTTATTGTTCTCTCTTCTTAATAATGTTTTCTTTTTTATCTCATATTCTTTCACATTCAGTAATTCCGTATTAGTGGTTTTATTGCATTGTTTGGGATGAAATGATTAAATAATTGTTGTGACCAAGTAAATGGTTAAGTAATAACAAAAATCAGGTTTGCAGATATATCGTATATTAAACAGTAAGTACACCAGAAGAGTATTACACGACTAGTGAGTGTGTATCGAATGAACTAGCGCTTAATATATTCAGTGTTCACTGTTATATTTAACAGCACCCCCACGAGGGATGTATGTGGCACAAGGCTGAGTTTATCGTGGGTTCTCCAAGCCCATAGTCTCGCCAAAAAATATTCCCTTAGAACCCGCATAAACGGGTTCAGGGATTGTCTACCTCCCCGGACGAAACTTTGCCCTTCGGCAAAGCCTTGTCCGGGTTCCTCTCTGCTCAAGGCAAAGTGTTCGACAGTAATGAACAGTGTGGCACTGTTATATTTAAGAGCCCCCCACACACACACACACGTGGGTCGTATGTGGCACAAGACCGAGTTTATCATGGGTTCTCCGAGCCCGTAGGCTCGGCTAAAAATATTCCTTTCGAACCCGTATAAACGGGTTCAGGGCCTATCTACCTCTCCGGACGAAACTTTGCCCTTTCACAAAGCCTCGTTCGGGTTCCTCTGTGCTCAAGGCAGAGAGTTCGACAGCAATGAACAGTGTGGCACTGTTCCCCGAAGCCTTCTCTCCAACTAATCATATAGTAGGCGGAAGAGTCTAACATAGACTCTTAAGAGGGAAGACACCACAACAATAATAATAGGCAGTAACTAAATTTGCCTCAGCATAGATACAATATAAATCACAGAATGGCACTACGGGTGTTGAAGAAAAACAAATTCCTTTCGTCTGCGACAGGGATTAGCTACCAACCTAGTCGATACCACTGTCTCCTGAGACTGACGGATGCCTGCTAATTTAGTCCGGTATAAGACCACAAATCTAGGGGCAACCAGTGAGACTCAAATTCATATTCAAATCTATCAATTTCCGGAATGATCATGATTATGATAAACAATTTCATACTCAGTAAATCTGACATCAGCTAAAATGTTTTAGATTTTTTCTCAATTTAATTGCTTCATCTTATTTGTTATTACAGTGTAACCCGGATATAAGAGAGTTGGCGGGACCGGAGAAGAAGTCTCTTATATCCGGGTTAGGTCTATTTTATATACATTAACACAGGCTCTAATTTGGGACCAGATAAAATCTCTCTTATATCCGGGTTTCTCTTATATCCGGGTTTGGTCTATTTTATATACATTAACACAGGCTCTAATTTGGGACCAGAGAAAATCTCTCTTATATCCGGGTTTCTCTTATAGCCGGGTTTGGTCTATTTTATATACATTAACACAGGCTCTAATTTGGGACCAGAGAAAATCTCTCTTATATCCGGGTTTCTCTTATATCCGGGTTTGGTCTATTTTATATACATTAACACAGGCTCTAATTTGGGACCAGAGAAAATCTCTTATATCCGGGTTTCTCTTATATCCGGGTTTGGTCTATTTTATATACATTAACACAGGCTCTAATTTGGGACCAGAGAAAATCTCTCTTATATCCGGGTTTCTCTTATATCCGGGTTTGGTCTATTTTATATACATTAACACAGGCTCTAATTTGGGACCAGAAAATCTCTTAAAATCTCTGGTCTATTTTATATACTGGGGCTTTCCAGAGAAAATCTTTATATCCGGGTTACACTGTATTATTTTATTATATTTATTATTTCATCTTGTGAAAAATAAAATGATCTGACCATACAGAATCACTCCTCAATGTTTATTGTACAAGACTGACGATATAGCACTGCCAGACGACGAAGAATTGGTTCTATAACACTCTTTATGTAAAATCTTTTTATTTCATAGGCACCCGGCGATGACTACATATCTGTTCATATTCGTCGTGTCGGTGAATGGAC
Organism: Acanthosepion pharaonis; assembly: GCA_903632075.3. Lineage (NCBI taxonomy): Eukaryota > Metazoa > Mollusca > Cephalopoda > Sepiida > Sepiidae > Acanthosepion > Acanthosepion pharaonis. The sequence continues at coordinate 974,713 of CAHIKZ030000144.1, read as the reverse complement.
AAATGCCTTAGCAAAAGCCTGCTTTGTAGATGATAACATCACGCCAACACCACGTCAACTTCCAATGTAAGATACAAGTTTTAAATTTATCACTTTTTCTTTTCTTTTTATGTGCCGTGTCCTTTCAGGACGTAGGGGATCATAGCTCTCCACTTCCCCCTATCCTTTGTGGCTCTCAATAAGTTTCGTCCTTCTACCACCTCCCCCAAACCAGGTTCTGTTATGCACTTGGATAAGCCCACCAGGTAGATCATGTGTTGCTTTCCTTTGTCTCTCTTTCCTTCTATTCGACTTGTGAGTATCAGATTTTTCAGGCCCTCCTTTCTCATTACGTGTCCAAAAACCTCAGCTGCCTCTTCCTGGTTTTGAGTATAAGACTCCCCCTTGTTTGCATCCTCCCCAAGACTTCATCGTTTCTCACACGCTCCGTCTATGATATCCTTAGCATCCTTCTGTAGAACGACATCTACGTTGCCTCGAGTCTCTTCATCTTTGAGGAGACGGTCCAACATTCGCTGCCGTAAAGAAGGACAGATGTCCCGTAATACTCTTGTCTGTCCCAGTACGTCTCCGGATCTCAGCGTCACACTTATTGTCCTCTGTTACTTCCCAGATGTTTAAATTTCCGCTTGATTTTGGTGTTCCCGGCCTGTAAATCGCATTTCTGGCTCATCCTTTTATTGATGACCATGCATTCTGTCTTCTTGGAGCTTATACTTAGTCCCTTCTTTTCGCTCTCCTTCGTAACCTTCCGTAGGAGGTTTTGTAATTTCTTTACCGTGTCTGTTATCAGTACTGTGTCATCTGCATATTGGTCCCTAATGTCACAGTGGATGAAATACCACATGTACTAGGTGAACTCTTCTACCCACATTAAGTACCTAAATACTTTAATGACCTGGAATTATGGCTAAGAAGCAAATGACCATAAGTGTTTTACTCGAGTGTGAATTAAATAAAGCAAAATGAATTGTCGGATAGGGTAGTGAAAAACATTTCATTTTGAAACTTATCTTATTGGCCAGAATATATCTATAATAGGAAAATGCGTTCCCTTTCTCTAAATGTAATTTTAGCTAATGAACAGATGATTAACTCTAGTTATATATATATATATATATATATATATGTGTGTGTGTGTGTGTGTGTGTGGTGCAGTTCAATTTATATTACAATGAATCATTCATACAAAAAGTAGATTAGTAAAGTTAATGATATAAAATGGCGAAATCCCTTCACTAACAAAATTTTAAAGGTGCATTAACCTACAAATCACTCGATGAATGTTATGATCCTTGTTTTTAAAAATTTGTACTTACGTATTAAAGAAAGACCTTATACAGCTTATAAATCTTTTTGTATGACTAATTCATTGTAATATATATATATATATATATATATATATATATATATATATATATATATATACATACATATATATAGATAATAATGTTATTTGATAATCCGCAAATAAAGAGAATATAAATTCAAACAATGTAAAAACAGAGCAAATGATGATATATAGTAAAATTCCAAGAACAGAATACTAAGAGTTTTTTTTTTGTTTCCATTTTTTTTTGTCCCGAGAATTTTACTATATTGTCGACATGGAAAAAAAAACTCTTAGTATCAAGGAAGGTAACATTAGCCAGAAAGAGGCTTACACAAAAGCGTCTCTCTCTTTTTAAATTTTTGGTTTAATGTAACTATGAAAACAAAAACATTTCGCTTCAATTTTGGCTTGATAATTTTCCAATTATCATTTTTATACAATATATATATATATATATATATATATATATATATATATATATATATATATATATACAATGTGCGATGGATAAATTATCGTCTAAATAACACTTATTTTAACAGATATATTTTCCAAAATTGCACCAAATTTTTTGAAATAATAAAGAGTAAATTTATTCAATAAAATCGACCATGGCCTCCAGACGACTTCGGATTTTCCTACAACTCTTCTGGGCGGTCTCCTTATTTAAGTTGGTGAATGCTGCCATAATCTTTGACTCCAGTTCTTCTTTGGTGTAACAAGGAATTTTGTTGGTCTCTCGTTCAAATGCGCCCCATGCATAATAATCAAGGTTTTTGCAAGATGTATGGGGTGAGATGGTTAAAGAAATTGTCTGATAGCTATGACTGGGTTCTTCTGCTTGTGTGGCATGGTGCAGAGTCCTGTTGCCAGACATAGGGTCTTCCCGCAGCCAGCATCATGACCCAGGGAAGCACTACCTCCTCAACGCACTCGATGTAGACCTACGTGCTGATACTGAGGCCCTGTGGGAAGATGAATAGAGGCATAACGTCGTCATCACTAGTGATCACTCCAAACACCTTCGTAATCACCATTAGACTCGTCCAACTTATTCCGAATTCTCTGTAATGTTCTCAGATTGACACCCAAACACTCTGAAATGTTTGTATTGGAGCTTCCGGTGTGAATGCCAAGCATGCCATTACCAAATTTCTGACGGAGTGAATTGCATCATGGTGCTCTTTTTCTTACAGACGGTACCCAACTGACCCTATTATATGGTGCAGTCGACAAATTCAAAAACAGCACGAAATTAAAAATATAAAATGGCGAAAATTTACCCATCGCACCACACACACACACACACACACACACACACACACACATATATATTTATGATGAAATCTACTTTTAAGTGTGCTATATTTATGGGATAAAGTGCTCAGTATCAGAAATAGAGAGTATGTAAATATAAATAAAAAATGAACATTGAAGTTAACACTCAGAGGCGACAGGCTGTTTCATCCTAGACGCAATCATCAGACTCGAGTCCTGACGATTGCGTATATATATATATATATATATATATATATATATATATATATATATATATATATGCACCTCCAAATATTTGCTTAAAATACCATACACGATGAAAAAATGCCTCAAACTTAGTAAAACAAATTTTTATTATCTAAATCTGTTATTATTAAGAGGAAAGACCAAAGGATTTTTTATTACTAAATTACATTTTTGATACATTATAGAAATTCTTCCAAAAGTCAAATAAGTGTAGGATTTTAATAAAACTTATTCTCAAATGAATTAAATTATTTAAGAAACGACTTATTTTTAGAAAATCTTCGTAATTTTTTTTACATATCTACCTCATACACTTATTTAATTTTATGAAATTTCTGGAAATAATTTTTTCTACCGTTTAATGTTTTTATTAGTTATATGTGTAACCCTACCTCCCACCGTGTTGATCTTCAGACCACCATGATTACCCTCGAGCTGACTCCTCATTGCTTAACGCGTTGCTGATTTGTCGTTGATTTCATGTTTCACGGTTCTACTCGATCTAGATAGCATTTGTTTCCTTAAAGATCCTTCATTCCTCTGCCACATTGTGTTTTTGATCTCAGAGGGTGAGGAATCGCTGATGAAATAAACTAAAGTGAAGGACAAGTCGATGGATTCTTTGGATTAACTCTGGTTAAAAATATAACAGATGATTTGTAGTATACAGCGACACTTCTCACTTACTGTTATAATCAAATTACACTGGGATCGCCTTTTGGAGTCTACAGCCTATATTAATAGTCATTTAAATTTCTAAGTTCTGGTCCTCGAGGCTGGCACATGGTCTTGGTCAGAAGGTCTCAGTGAATGATGTAGATTCCAGTAGCAGTAATGTGAGGACTTTCCAAGTTGCCCAAGCCTCCAGCTTGTATTCAACCCTGCGTCCCGAAAGTTCGTGCTTGACAAGAGTCTTGGGTTCGGTTGTCTTCCACTCTTAGCACCAAACTTTTTCTAAAATCCCATATTTTCAAAATATGTTTACTCGTGTAAACTTTTCCAAATTGAAGGCTTATCCAGCCCCCTTTTGAGAGCGGTCAGAGGAATTAAGCCGCCCCTTAACTCCAACTCTCTTCATGTCTCATCTTGCACCATCGCTCTATATAGGCCGTGCTAATCTCTTTCTTCCTTCTCTAAATTTCTCACCATCAAAACTCGGCGTAAAGGGAATTTCCAGTCATTAATTTTCTTTTTATCAAGTTGTCTCACGCTGATTATTTTTAGGTGACTTCTCCATCGACCAGGCCACACAACCGGCAACCGGTTGCCTATGGTCACTCGAGGGATAGTAATTAATTTTTCTTTATCACTTATATCCGAACGAATCCGAAATGTCGGCAATAAAAATTTTGACGAATGACACAGAAATTAATATGAACCAACCCGTCCCCAATCTTAGGCACTAATCTCTAATTTTTAAGGGATATTTTTCTTCTGGGTGACCGATTCAAAACAGATGTTTTTTCCTGAGTCTTTGTCTAGAACAATTTTAGACGTTATTTCGGTGACCACCCACGTTTTTTTTTTGTTTTTTTTTTCCGGGACCCAGACATTGATTGTCACTGTATTATCGGCGGGAAATGGGGAAGGACGGGTTGTCTTTGTTTTGCTGATTTTTTTTCTGAATTCCGTCGAGTTAAATTTCGGTTCCACTCTCCTTGGAACTGTTCGGTATTTCATTTTATTATTATGAAACATAATCTTGCAATTCAATTCGGTTTTAATTTTCTTCTCAAGTTTTCAAATCCCCCAACATGAATTTCTGGAACCAATGCCTGACGGTGCGTTATCCCCAAAGGCTTTGACGTATTCGGCAACTTAATACTACGGACATCCCGAATGAGCTGTTTCGACAGTGCCATGTTTCCCCGCTGCTGCTCGAGCCATGACTGATGTGTGTGCGTAATGCCCCTACGTAGGTCAACAACAATTACTCAAGAGTGATACCCCCCCCACCTCATTCATTTCCCGTGACGCTCTCATTTGCGTATCATTGATCACTTCTTACCACACGACGTAAAAAAACGCAAGGATTTTTTTGTTAATTTGTTTTGCTTTAATCGCTTTTGTTTTAATTTTTGTATCATTATTATCTATTGTTTTTAATGACCCCACATTGTGACATCAATAGTTTTGTGGAATAATTATTTAAGAGCCTTTTGAATATGTAGCCTTCAATATTTACGTGGCGAAAAGAAATAGATTGCAATTATGTTTAAACTTCTCCAATATCCAATATATTTCATATATAATGCAAAAAGGAAAGCTTACCGTATTCACAAACTTAGAAAAGTAAATAATATAAATAATCTTGCCTCATTGCCACTTCGTTTAATCCCTTTAAGATCTTTACTTTCTCCCTCCCTTGCATATATTTTCTTTTCAAAGGGACCTTTCAGGGCCTTTTGCGATATACGTTTCAATCATCAGTGAAATATGTGTGCACTGTAATAATTTTAATCTACTTTTTTTACTAAATTTCACACAAGTCTCGAGAATAACTCAAGGTAGAGGGTTACAGTCGAAATGATGATGATCATGAATGCGTTGTATGATATCAAAGGAAGAGAAAGTGGTAAGAAGTGGAGATTGTCAGAACAAGGAGAGAAGATAAAAATTGAGCCTTGATCTGAAGAAGTCAAGCGGATTTATTTTATGTATCTATTCGTTACTGCTTCCACGCTATGTTTACAATTCAACCGAGTCGATCATTTCTTTTTAATATATTTTTTTTATTTATTTTATTACAGTATGGCAGTCGACGGACCATTTGGTACAGCCACGGAAGTGAGTGATCTTTTTAATTTCTTTGCATCTATGTTTTTTTCCTTTTCATATTTTTTTGAAGAGCAATTCAAATCATTCATAATGTTTAGTGTTCACTAAAAACTTAATCTCTCTTCGTAGGAGACTAGGAAATTACACGATCTGTGTATTTCGCAAGTTAGGCTCTAAATATAAAATAATTTAAATAAAATTTTAAAACCTCATCTTTCCTCAGGAAGCAAATCGTATCTGATACTATCAAACTAAAATCGTAAAACTGAAAACGCAAATAAATTTAGATAATAACATAAATAATTGGATGTGTAGAGATACAGAAGGCGTTTTCTTCCTTTGATGGAGATAAGTTACATGAGTCGCGCGACGGACAGCTTAGTGACGTCATTTCATACATTACCGAAAGTAGCAGTCAAATTCAGTTAGTTCGCAGCAGCCACCACATGATATTCCTTTCTTTTAGCCTTGGCTAAATTTTCCAGGCTGAGGCTAAATTTGTCCCCCCCCCCCAGCTGCTTACAAGCACATGGTATCGTTTCCCTTCGGAAAATCTACATTTCTCTAATATAAAAAGAAACTCCAGTTCAGAGTCCTCATTTTGGGAAAAGCCAAAACATTGTTTCCCGTTCATAGAATAGATCTTCGCTACTAACTCTCTTCTGTTACAAAGGATAAGTAAAAAAAGGGACAAATATTGGCCTTGTCAGGTGACTGAAATAGTTGCGGCTTTCTTTCTAGTTTGAGAAGTCAGTGTTTGGGACCAAATATTTATAATGTCCATTTTCAATACATACAGCTTCTTTCAACCTGAAGAGCTGGCCCAGCACAGTCTTTCTACAATGTTTGATTATACAGTACTAAGCTTAGAAAATATCAATAGGAATGCATTAGCTGAAAATTCCAAAGCGTATGCGGAGTTTATCTATTTTTTCTTCTACTCTTTGATAACTGCTAAGACAAGAACTTCAGATGATTGTTTTAAAAAATAAGGAATTATTATTATCATTTATTTAGTTGTTCTATTCTCAATGTTTTGAGTATTATAACGCCCGGCCATCTTAAGGTTTCATTCGGGAACTTCGAATATTGAACATGTGTGTGAGTAAGAGTTCTTTTTTTGTTTTTGCTGTTTGTTTTTGTTTTTGTTTTTTTAATTTTTTCACCCATATTTTTGTTCATGTCGGTTTTGTTTTTGCTTTTTTATTGTCGTCTGTTCGCTTGTTTTTGAGGAAAAAACAAATAATAAAGACAAAAAATTACTTTATTATTTGTTTTTTGTCATTTATTGTTTTATTTCTTGTCTTTTATCGTTTTGTTTTGTAATAAAAAAAGACACATGAAATAGTCGAGAAGTTAAAACATTACTCAATCATCATTTTAATATATCTTCATTTTTTAATATGGCATTAATTTAACATGTATGGATCCCTTGATACGCAATACCCAGATCATTTCACCTCGAATATTTGCGGCATAACTGTTACGGCATATGCGAAGCCGCTTGACACAGACTGATCTTGATCTCTTCCGCACATGCACACTAAATTATAACGTTCTCACTCACTTATGATGTTTATAGCAGTGTTTGGAAGGAAAGTGTGTAGAGTGTAGTCGTCTCACCACACCACAAAAATTCCATCAATGACCATGGCTTTCCCAAGGTCCAACAACCACCATGTTTTCTAGATCCCACCCTTTTCGACTATTTCCTTTTCAAAAATAAATTCCCATTTGAAAGGAACAAGATTTCAAAACGTTAACGAAATCCAAAATAATGCGACGAGACAGCTGTTCGCTATCCCCCAGCCCCCCATAAAAGGGGTTCTAGGAATACTTCCATCAAGGAAAAATGACATTGGATAAAGAGCGAAGCTTCAGGAGGGAACTACTTTGAAGGAGATTAAATGCCGAATTGATATGTGTTGTAGTTTTTTTTTCTATAGCACCAGTTGCAATATTTTTTATCAGACCTCGTATGTTTGCTGTAGAAACAGATATCTGTAATTTTGTCTGTTACAAAAGCCACACTATAGACGAAAACGATATATACACCTTTAAAAAGATCCGAGATGGGGATTCATTGAAAAACATGAAGAGAAGAATTATGTTCATGAATTGATTGGTGTTAATGAAAGAATGGCGATATTGTGTCTATGATATATTTTGTTTTACTTGTTGCTTTTGTTGTTTTTTTTAACTTTTTGTTTTGTTGTTTTCAGGATGTCTTTACGTATAAAGTAGACGTATTCATTGGAACAGGAATTGGTGTTACACCGTTTGCGTCAGTCCTTAAGTACATCAAGTAAGACAATCTTCAATTTATTTTATGACGGAATTATTTACGTATGTATTAGCACTTTTGTCTCACATAAAGAATCAATCAGCGAAACTTTGACTAAGATCAGTCTAATAAGCGCAAAGACTCACACTGGAAACAGTAAAGAAAATAATGAAACAGCCGCTCAGAACAGAGCTGTGCAAGCAGTGATTGGAGGCATCCATCTTGCAATAAAACTGATCAGGGATTATCTGGGGCATGTAAACAGCGAACTGTGCCGGGAACAGTGGCCAGAGCCAAACTGTAACTAACATCGTTCGAAGCTGTGGACATTAGCACGGAACTGCGAGAATCGGACTGTTTCATTCACAAATAGGACTTCCAAACAATGGTTAACTGGGGCAAAAAAAGGCTTGTAAATTTTAACGCCTTAACAAAACTGCTTTCATTTAATCATCACAGAAAATATATTCTGCCTGCCATCATCATGGCTGATGCTAAACTCTAGGAGAGCAACGCCTTCTTGGCTTCACGTTTTCCACTAACATGAAGTGGAGCGACTATATCGAATCAATTGCTGCATCTATTGCAAGGAAAGTGGGTTCACTGTATCGTGCCAGAAAATTCTTCACGTCAGAATCCATCTTGCACATTTATAAATCTACCATTAGTTTGTGTATTAAATGGTCTGGTGTTCCTGCAGTACATCTCGGAATTCTTGACAAAATCCAAAGAAGGGTCTGTAATGTAATCGATCATGACCAAGCATCTAGTATCCAGTCCTTTTCTCACTAACGTGGCGTAGTTTCCCTCAGTCTTTTCTGCAAATATTTTAATGGCAATTGTTCTTATGAGCTTTTTTTGCTGGTGCCCCGCCTACATGATTTTAAACGTACTACGAGATTGGCAATTAGGTCCCACCGTTTTACTGCTGAACTAGCTAGATGCAACTGCTATTTCTTCTCAAATAGTTTCTTTTTCTCTTCCCAACCGGCGAGTACGAGTGAAGAAACTCTTGGCAAAGGACTTACGGTTATATCTAGCCATTTCAACTCAAATGAAAAATTATGAGACATTGCCGCCAATCTAGTGCTGCGCTTAAATCCGTAAAGTCTAGGTACGAAAGAGGAAAGCTCAGAACAATTACCATAAAAATATTTATAGAAAAGGCAAAGGGAAGCTACGTAACGGCAGCTGGAAAGATGTCAGGTCAGGACCAATAACTTTGCAGATCCGTATTTGTATTTTATCAAGAATCTCTGAATACGTAGAAGCACTAGACCAGATGTGGCAGCAATATTCAATGCATTCACAAATGCTAGAATTATAATTATTTTTCTAAAAAGACTTTTAAAATTTTTATGTGTTCAATACTTTTACGCGTAACTGTATTTTAAGCATGATACTCAAACTGAAGATGAGATGGGTAAAAGAGACAAGTTTGGTAAGCGTGAAAGTTGCCAATCAACAGTGGTATTTTTTTTTTTTTAGAAATTGCATGCTGTTAGGGTGAGAATCCCTACTCATATGAACTCTCCCTGGGGTTGCAAATAGCCTAGTAAAATACAACTTGTTATGTAACCCGTCCCTCTACTGTTCCTCATCCCCTGCATGCCGATATTTTTATTAAACATGTTAAGTAGCGCATGGAAAATTAAAGCGGCAATTGTAAGGTGGATTGTTCGTGTGTACGGTTTGCATGAGAGATTAGTTTTATTTTTCATCGACAGTGCCTGGCCAACCATCTATTGACCTCATTTTGTAGTCTTGTTCTGAATTTCTCTATTTAATCATACATATCCACTAGGATCATATAAATGTCATGCATGGCACTCAATTCGTTTAGAAATGTCTAAACTATAATCTATATACAACCGTTTTCTCAGATCACTGATTAAAAACGACTTCAAGTGAATGAATTCTTTAGGTCTTAAAGAACACAATTCTTCAAAAGACATGCGATACAAAATTACAATTCACTTTAGCAACAAAAACCATTTTTTTTTTTAACATACAGCGTGCGATACCCTGTCTTCATTAGCCGCCGACCAGTGGTGATCTCACGGTTTCGGTGGCTATGGCGGGACCGCCACCCCTAGCGCCACCAGCAGCGTTTGCCACCAGGCAGGGTATGAAGATAAGCTAACTAATTGTTCCTTTAAGTAAAATCTATCTGCAATGAAAGTTTCTTGAACGCGATTGCTGTTATTGACGCGCTCGTAAAAGTCGTTATAGACGACCATTGCAAATATCTCATTTGCGTGCGCATGTTAGGTCGTGATGTTGCGCGCATTCTATTTGCTTGTTTTGATCTCGACCAAATCCAACGTGACGCGTGTTGAACAGTTTTTTGAAAGCGATGCGAAACGCTTTTCAACCAACGGCCAACCACATTATATCAAAACTTTCAGCACTAAGTAAAATGGGTGGCACATGTAAGTAGAAGGCAAAATAATGACATAACCAAAATGTTGACTTTCCATACTAACAATCTTTTTTCTTTTCTTTTCCTTTCTTTTTCCTTCTGTCCCTTTCTTTTTCTTTTCTTTCTTTTCCTTCCTTTTTCTTCTTCTTTCTTTTTCTTTCCTTTATTTTTCTTTTCCTCCTTTACCATTTCTTCCTTTAATTTCCGTCTTTTTTCTTTCTTTTCCTTTTTCCTTCTTTTTTCCTTTCATTTCTTTTTCTACCTTTTTCTTTTCTTCCTTTTTCTTCCTTTTTCATTTTATTTCTTTTTTCTTTTCTTTCTTTTCCTTTCTTTTTCTTTCTTGTCCCTTTTTTCTTTTCTTTCTTTTCCTTTCTTTTTCTTTCTTGTCCCTTTCTTTTTCTTTTCTTTCTTTTCTTTCCTTTTTCTTTCTTGTTCCTTTCTTTTTCTTTTTCTTTTTCTTTCTTGTCCCTTTCTTTTTCCTTTCTTTTTCTTTTTCTTTCTTGTCCCTTCCTTTTTCCTTTTCTTTCTTTTTCCTTTCTTTTTCTTTTTTGTCCCTTTCTTTTGCCTTTCCTTTATTTTTCTTTTCTTTCTTTTCCTTTCCCTTTCTTTCTTTTTCCTTTCTTTCTTTTTCCTTTCTTTTCTTTTTCTTTCTTTTCCTTTTTCCTTTCTTTTTCCATTCCTTTCCTTTCTTCTACTTTTCCTTTCTTCTTCCTTTTCCCTTTCTTTTTCCTCTTCCCTTTCTTTTTCCTTCCCTTTCTTTCTTCTTTATCCTTTTCTTCTTTATCCTCTCTTATTTCCCTTCGTCCTTCTCCTTTTTCTTTTTTTCTTTATTATTCAGCATTTATGCAATGAAAAACTTTTCTGCAATTGTTTCTTCCAGTGAAAAACGGACTTTAAACACTTTGCTGGAGAAAGTATATTTTTTCTGGATCTGTCCCAACCCAAAAGCATTTCAGTGGTTTCAGGAACTCTTGGAGTCCCTTGAGAGTATTTTCAATCAAGGTGAAAACAGTCAGTTCCTGAGTTACCATATTTACCTAACGCAAGGCTGGAACGAAAACCAAGTAAGTGTATCAGCAAAATACAATTTCTACATTCCCTGTGATGTACTTCGTGTCTGCGATATAATTCCTATTTTAAAATAGTCTTGTATACCAACGATTCATGATCCCGATTCCATTAGGGTCTAAAGGGTGCCACATGTACGGCAGCATCAGCAGAGGTGGTGTGTTTTGGACAAGATAGCCTGACGGAACCAAACCCTCTCTAGGCTGTTTTGAATTCAGAATTTTCCCATCCCCTAGACTGGTTGCCACCCAAGACCATAGAACTCTGTCTTGCTATTTACCCATAGATGGGGGAGAACAGATAGATTCATAAGCATGTTAGTGAATGCAATGAACTCGACTCTCCGATTCAATCCGAGACGCTAACCATTACCCCACTGTAGGCCGGAAAAAAAGGTAATTGAAAAAAGTCTCCACAAAAACATCTGTCCCTCTTCCAGTTTTTCATAGTCCAGCCAAATAAACCCAACTTGTGTTTTGATTCTCATTCGCATCAGTGTGCCCAAAACTGACAAACCACCTCTGTACGTTTATAAGGAAACAAAAGGGGGGGTATTAGCATCACGATGAGAAAAGACGCGAATTCTGTTTCCAGTGTATTTCGTTCTTCATTCAGATATTCACTTGCACTGTTCGGTGTGGGGACAGAAAGGTGACCCTTGGGACAACTTTTGCCACGTCTGTCATGACAAACTAATGGACCCTCTTTTCCCTTGAACCAGTGACACTCCCCTATCACCCCCTCTACTCATCTCTCCAAATTCGCCAAAGGGTAGATGAAATGACTTTCTAACGGGCGGTATCATTGTTGTCTCCAAAACAATAAAATAAATTTACATGCAAAATATTTATATTTCCGCATAGTGGGAGATATGCCGCTAAACAAAAACAACGAACCAACAGACACTATCGCAACTCTGTTTATATAAGCCGCGGGCGGAAGTTTTTTTAATTTCCAGTCAAGTAGTACCTGTTCCTGAAAGTTTTCATTTATTTATCTATTTATTTTATATCTACTTGGTCAAGTGCATAGCCGCTTTGAAGTTTCTACTGCATAGACTTTATTGTTGGTCATAAGACTGAGAAAAAAATGATTTACCATCCAGTTCTACGTGGGTGCTCCGATCACACCCGGGTTCCATCGCGTCACAGCTCGCTAATATAAGCTTGAAAATATAACATCAGAGTGTAAATAGTGTTTTTATTTAATTTATAATAATAATATAAGTAATATTTTCTTTTAATATTGTTAATTAAAAAAGATATTATTTTTTTATAACTTTTAAGCTCACGTTAAAACGTGAGCTTAAAAGTTACAAATAATACACACGCAGCACCTTTTGTAACATTTAAAGAAGACAGGAGACACTTGGATAGGATTCAAAGGTAGAGCGCCATTCTTCTCGGTGTTAGTGTGTGCCTAAGTCCAAGGGCAATAACTCTTAAGTGGCTATTATTATTACAGCAACAGTGTATTGCTTTGTAAAAGATTTATTTTCATATAATATTTTTATTTAAGTTTCTAAATGTTTCACCGATGTATTTCATGAGATATTTTTTTGCAATCTATTTTCTATATTCCTGCTTCGGATTTAATGTTGCTGTTATAATAAAATTTAATTATATATAAAAACACAACAAAAAATATAAAATATCACCTTGTTGAAATTGTCTTTCATTTCTTTACACCCACTCATTTACATGTGTAAAGTATTGTCGCCACTGGTTTTAGTCTAACTAGAAGCAGTGTCTGCAACAATACAAACCTAAATTCATTGCTTACTCTCTTTAAATCTTTCCAGCTTGTAAAATATATAATAACCAACATGGTACAAATGATTTTGTTTTTAATATTGTTTATTTTTTTAAGGCAGGACACATAATGCTGCATGCTGACGATTCCTGCGATCCGATTACACGGTTACGACAAAAGACATTTTTTGGGAGGCCGCGGTGGGATCTTATTTTCCGTGATATTAAACAATCTCATCAAGGGTAAGATTTATTTTTAAAAATACATTACATTTATATAATTCTGTTCTTGGTCTTTGGGGATTTTTTTTATTGGCGGGGTGGGGGTATTAAACTATTTTTCAACCCACAGTCGAGTCTCGATATCTGAGGCCGTTAAATTATCATGAAAAGAACGTGTGAGACAGACAGGAACGGACAGAGATAGGGTGGGCCGCTTGTTGGTGTGATTCACCTGACATCTTTATTTAGATGGCTTTTTTGACAAACCCTTGCTCCAAATATAACTTACTTCTTTTGTTTATAAAAAATGCATTAAAAAGTGAAAATCAAGTATTTCTATAAAATGTTTAAGGTATTAATTTTATATATTTTCAAGCAAGTCATTAGAATATCGAAAGATGTTTTTCAGAAGCTAAGCAAAGTATTGAGAAACAAGAAAAGTTCGTCAAAAACATAGAAAAGTCAGCTCAGCTACTATACTCCGATATAGAATGGATGGACAATTTCCTCACAGATGAAGAGGATACCTGAGGCAAAATTGATTTATTTGTTTAACGGCATCTAAATTCATTATGCGTCATTTAATGCCGAAATTTACTTTTCTTGAGAACTTTGAAGTAATTTGATAATTTTTCTGTAAATAGGTATTGTTGGTAATTTTCTTTTATATAAAAAAAAAGTATTGCTGGTATCTTTACTATAAAAATGTATTTTTATACTTTCATGGTGTTTTGTTTTTGTTTGGAGATTCATTATTTGTCCATAGCTGGGACATTAACAGGTGTTAGCATCCCGGGTCAGGGTGGTCCTGAGAACAACAGCAGTTAAGAGGAGGTTCCACGCTCCTCAAAACCTCCAGTCTCCCGATCGGAGTCCTTGCTGCCGGATGTAGTTTATCATCATGCCCAGGACTACCGAAGCAACAGAGATACATTTCTACAGCGGGACGCTGAGAATACTATGGACTAATCATGTAAGCAACGAAGAAGTTTTAAGTTAAATACAAAGGTCCCTCAGAATCAGAAAGAGATAATTTAAATTAACTTATTGTTAATGTGAGACATACCTAACGGCTTTAAGCAAGTGGATGACAAAACGTGGTCTGATGGAGGTGGCAGAGGGAAGGAACTTGTTGAGAGTTGCAAGGGATAGAGGGAGGTGGAGAGCCATGATCGCCTACGCCCTGAAAGGACACGACACAGAAAGAAAAGAGCATTTGACACAAGGTAAAAGGAGCTGGTACTAAGTCGGTCCTAAAATAGGTTCGACGTACAAAACGTTAGGAACTTGATATAATAGGTAATGACGCAGAGTAATCTAGTTGTGGTCGCTGATACTTTAGTATCCGACTAACGGTCGTCCGGCATCGACTGACTGACCCCCTGAGCGACTCCTACTTATTATAGGTGGGAGAGTCTATTAACTACAGAATAGGTGTGTTCCACTATAACACATACCTTACGAGTTTGTTTAAATGACTGACAGGACAGAGAGCATGAAAGATAGTAAAAAGATAAACATTGCTAAGAGCTACAAGGGATAGGAAGTTGTGAAGAGACCACGTCCTGAAAGGACATGGCATATTAAAGAAGGAACTAAAAGTAATAAGTTTCAAGGCTTCAAGCCTTTGCTAATCTTTATAGTAGTGGACATGAAGTGAAATGATTAAAAATATGAAAAAAACATTGTATAAGAAATCAAATGAAAGTGAGTCTATGATGTTTTGTTTTGATACTCTTTGAATGTTTACACTAGTCCTACTCAAAATGATGGTCCGCGGACCGGTGCCGGTACGCGAGCCATCAGCTACCGGTAAGCGGCCAGTGTCTAGGCCATGCTAAGGAATCATTTGTAAAGATTAAGGTTATATAATTTTTGTTTTTTGTGTTAATAAACTGCTTATTATTTTTATTACTTTTTATATGTTTTGATATTGAGTTACTTTTTGCAAAATAAATGGAAGATAAAAAAATATTATCATTATATACATATATATATATATATATATATATATATATATATATATATATATACACACACATATATATATAGTTAAATTCCCAGATGAATTCTGTGGATTAAAGACAGATTGGCATCAAATGACAAGTGGAAAAAATTTCGATTGCATTTTTGCCTAGAAAAGTCGGAAGACGAAACGCGTCGACAAATGTAAGATTTTTTCCACTTGTCATTTGATGCCAATATATATATATATATATATATATATATATATATATATATATATATATATATATATAATATAAATTGAATTATACACAATTAATATATATTATATTCGACACTCCCGTCGACGACGCATGAGGGTCAAGCAGATCAGTTCCTAGGACAGCCCGACACCAGCGTATGAGATTTGATTATAGTGGTGAAGGTTTTGTCCAGAACCATCCACACTTTTTGAAGGGCTGAATACAGAGACCTGGTACACTACGGTTTTGAATTCAGCGTTGTTCTTCTCCTAGACCAGTTGTCATCCAAGGCTATAGAACCCAGTCTGCCCTGCTATTTACCCCTAGCTGGAGGGAGAAGAAGAGGATTCATACGTTTCCCAAGTATATTAGCACGGAAGTGAATGTAATCGAATTCGAACTCGGCTATCCAATTCCTCAATCCAAGCTGCTGTCCATTACTTCAACGTACCATATATAAATTATATATAAATTATTACCACGAAATATTACAGGTACGTGACACATTGAGAAACAAAAATGCCGGTCCGCCATATCATATAGTTTGAAAAGCACTGGTTTACACAATATGCATGCAAAGATTGTTAGTATATCTGGCTTATATTCACGGTAAGGCTTTAAGCGCTCTAAAAACATAAAGGGGATTCACGCTTTTGTTTCGCCAGTAAACTATATTGAATCGATTGCCACGTCTACTACTAGCAAAATTGGTTCACTGTGTCGTACTAAACACTCTCTCGTCCGAATCCATTTTGGATATTTATGAATCTAACATTCGTCCGTCCACTGAATATTGCTGCTCCTAATATATACCATCCTGGGTAAGACAATAAACTACATCCACGCCCTGGGTAAGATGATAAACTACATCCGCGTCCTGGGTAAGACGATAAACTACGCCCGACAGCAAGGCCTTTGATCAGAAGGTTTTGAGGAGCTTGGAACCACCTTTCAATTGCTGGTGGTAGCACATGTCAGGGTCTCAGCTATGTGAAAATAGTTACCCCCACCAAAAGGGGTCAAAACACTATGAAAGTATAAAAATAAATTTTAATACTAGCAATACTTTTTTTGAAAATTTTTTACCAGGAAAACAATTTTTGAAATAATATTATCAGCAATACATTTTTGAAAAAAAAATATTACCAGCAATACACTTAAAAAATATTACCAGCAATACATTTTAAAAAAATATTGCCAACAATACATTTTTGAAAAAGAAAATATTACCAGCAATACATTTTTGAAAAAGAAAATATTGCCATATTTTCGGAAAAAATATTACCAGCAATAAAAATCTTGTCGGCATTAAATAACCCATCGAGGTTGATATGCCGTCAAAATTCAAAGAAGTTTCTGTAATATAATCTATCCTAACTTGGCATCTTGACTTCAGTCACTTTCTCACGACATGATGTGGCTTCCCTCTGTCTTTTCTATAAATATTTTCGTGGCAACTGAGCTTTTTTCCCTAGTGTCTCGACTACATGAATTTAAGTGTTCTACTAGATTGGCAAGTAGGTCTCACTGTTTCACTGTTGAACTAGGCTAGAGACAGTCATATGTTCTATTCTAATCGTTTCTTTTCTCGCCTGTGGTACTCCCAATTTCTTGCTTCCCTCACACCTCTGATATTCAAAAAAATTAAATACAACTCCAATTTTCATTGTCTGTCTTTCTGATCCCTATTCATTTATTGTCCTTCCTCATCACTAAAGTTTTCTCATTCTTTTTCACTCCCAGTAAACGCTTGCGTCTTAGTGGCATTATCACCTTGTTTGGGGTGAAATGATTAAAAAAAAAAAGTTTCTTTTAGCCTCATCGTGATTTGAAACCGGGAACGTTCGCCGGTGATGCAATTCTCTAAGTTTATATTGAGAAAAACAGAATCCTTAGAAACGTGCTTTTTTTTGGCCGGGGAGGTGGGGGTTATGGTCACTTCTTCCAAGCGTCGTGACCCTTCAGGACATGGGCGACCATGGCTGTTACTCTTAGTAAGTTTTGTTTTTTGCTATCTCTCCTAATCCCTGTTCTGCCAAACATTTACGCAAGCTTGCTCGGTAGCTTACTTGCTGTTTTCTTCTGTCTCTCTTGCTTTCGTATGTCTTGTGAGTGTCAAATTCTCCATGTCATCTGTCCTCATTATATGCCCTAGAAATTTCAGTTATCTCTTTCTGATTCTAATTATAAGCAACCATTTTGTTTCTTTTTTCCTAAAAAAATGCATCTTTAATCGTATATTTAGTGGAGGCATCCTTCTGTAGAACTACACTTCTGCTGCCTCAAGTCCCATCTTCATTTGTGATGAGATTGTCCCGTATTCCCTGTCGGGATATTACATCAGATTTCAGTATTTTTTTTTCTAACGAAATTTTCCTATTTCTTAATTTCTTGCTTAGCTTTTGAACATATTCCACCCTCTGTTAAAACAATTCCTAGATATCTGTCTATATTTCTGAGATGAGGTATTATGTACATTTCGGACTATTGTCCTCATCTTTGTTGCCATATTTATTATAACGTTTCGGTCGTTGTACGCTCCGGCCTTCTTCCGGTGGTTGGAATCTCAAACTGAACCCTTTATTTCGCTCACTGGGGTAGACTGTTCTAGTTCCACGTGCCATGTTTTAATAGATGTCAATTATCAGATAACTAACATCCATTAAAACATGGCACGTAGATTCTCTCTTACAATTGATGGTTACTCCTTTCTTCTCACTTTCTTTTTAGGTGCGATGATCAATAATTAAACCTAAATGTTTGTTTCGCTTAACTAATGTAAAAAAAATCCATTTAAAAAAAAAAACGATTCATGGGGACAGTGTTTCTAGAGCCTGTTTTTACACAACTTGGTAGAGTTGCTTTTGCTTGACAACAAAACTGTTAAAATCATTTAACATGCCTTCTTTTGGTTGTTGTTAATATATCCATTTGTCCAGCATTCTTGTTCTCACACTTGTAATATCGGATAAAGATGTGAGGTCACGTACTCCTGTATTCGGTGACTGGGACAGACACACAGGTCCGGTATGAAATTTGAGTTCTGTATCTATTTGGCTTAATACAATCCTCGTCCACTTTACATAAGATTAAATTAATTGCGATGCAACCGGTGTGTAAGGGATGCAATTCGGCTGTATGTTTTGGAGAATTTTAGTTTGGGATTTACTTGGGAAACTAAGAAAAATTAATCCAAATTTTCGAAGTTGGTATGCAAAACGGAAAATGGTAGGAAGCTTCTTTTTTTTTTTTTTTTCTTTTCATTTCACTTCAATACATCTTTTATTTCAGAAATGATATCGGGGTATTCTTCTGTGGCCCGAAACCCTTGTCCAAGATACTTCTGAAGACGTGCAACCAGTTCTCCGATCCGACAGTCGCCACAACGCCCAAAACCCGATTTTTCTACAACGAAGAAAACTTTTGATTTGATTTTCGTAAAAAGAAAAAAGTATTTGAATTGATCAAACCTTTGGAGGCTCTATTGAGTAAACCTGTGTCTTTTATATTTGGCTGGTTCCCAAAAGGGATTATTGATGACTCAACCTCTCTCTCTCTCTCTCTCTCTCTCTCTCTCTCTCTCTCTCTATATATATATATATATATATATATATATATATATATATATATATATATATATTAATAATAATATTAATTAATAGTAAAATAATTACTGTTTTTCATAAATACACCGCATACATATTTACGTAAAAAACACATACATTCATGTATATGTGCAATTACACATATAACCTCATTCACATATCGATACACACCGATATATATGCATATATATATATATATATATAATACTTACATATCTTTCATACACATCCATATTTATACATATTTAAATTTACAGTTAATGTTAGGTGGTGAATTAAGTTTTAAATTTCAAAAATATTTTTTAATATATATATATATATATATATATATATATATATATATATATATATATATATATATATATACACGTATATATATATATATATATATATGCATGTATGTATTGTTTATTTAGGCAGTAAATTCTCTTTTAGGCATGTCTCATTGAATAAATTACAAACATTATGTCTGCTTATTTTTATTATAATCTTTCATATTCACGAATATTTTTGCGTGTATTACAATCAAATGAGACAAGAAATGCACTGTAACATTGAAAATAAAAAAAAAGTGTGTGTGTATATAAAATTCAGATATAAATAAAATATATCTGAAAAAAAACACTATAAATAAAAACGAAAGGAACCAACGGGTGACATAGAAGACACCTTCAGAAACCTCCAATATCTTCACTATTTCATATACAATGCTAAGAGAAAGATATACAAAAGCTACAACTACAAAAAGATAATGACATTAACCACAACAATGACAATGAACTAGATAAAAAAAAACTAGGAAGACTATTTACCAAGTCCTTAACACCTACTATCTAAAACAATTTATCCAATCTTAACAATATCAAAATACTTACAAACTCATCCAAAACTATTTTGGATATAAACAGAACGCAAAATACCAATACCAATAATTCTGACCAAGGTGTAAATAAAATAATCTTTCACAATTATTTCTTACAATGTACATAATTTCTCAAATGCGTTAATCATACAGAAGAAATAAGTTCAATCACAACTTCGATCTAAAGAAGTCCATAATCATTAAGTGAAAATAACTTACTCAAAAGGAGAGTTAGTGCCGATATTATGTCTTGCCTAAATGTTAACCCGTGAACTGGATATTTTAATGATCGTAACGATATACTTCGACATATTATTGTGTCAGATACAAATTGTAAAAAGACAATATGAATAAAGACAAAGGGAAAACTTTTCTTTAGTAACAGGTTTCGTCTTCTGATGAACTTTATGAAAAAAAAACGTATCTATGAACACAAAAATGATCTTATAAATAATAATTTCTCACATGCATTCTTCATACTCAGTTCAACCGAAACTTCGATATAATATCACATTTATTAATAGAGAAAATCATTTACTTAGACGGAAAGTTCTTGAGAGTGTCACTATCGAGACTTGCCAAAATGCTAATCAGCTACCCCGTATTTTTTTCAAATATCTCATATCCGAAAAGAAATACGTACATCACTATAAGTTCTTTGGGGGTTTTTTTTAATTAAAAGAAAACGGATAAATGAAAATCTATTATATAAAATTAAATGCATAAATAATATACCAAATTAAAATAAAATAAAAAATAATAATGATATTAATACAAAAAGTAATTAAATAAATATAAACAAATAAAAAATCAACATTTACTTACTTTAGTTAATTAGGCATTAAATTACGTCACTTAGCATCTTCCATAGTTTGGCTTAAATTCACCCTTCTTAAATTTAAAACTTTTGAAAACATAAAGATATTTTTTTTACTTCTGTTTATAAATATATGTTGCCAAATAAAATTCTGACATTTGTCTTGATAAAATCCACTCGATGATGAAACGTATTGGTAAAGAATAGTTTTCCTTTTGATATATATATATATATATATATATATATATATATATATATATATATTCCTCAAATTAAACACGGCATTGTTCCTTTGTAAGTGTTACTCATTTGTATAGCCATATCATGCTGAATAAAAAAATTACAAATATTCCTCATTTGTAAAAGTGATGTTTTTTCCATGTGGACATTATGTTGCAAATTTTGGAGACCTTCTTCATCCATGTGTCGTGTCCCTTCAGGATGTAAGTAATCATGGCTCTCCACGATTTCTCGTTCTTTGTAGCTATTAATATTTTTGTCTTTTTGTTATCTCTCCTGAAACTTGTTCCGCGTTTAATTTACTCATGCTCACTAAGTAGGCGTTGTTTTCTTCTGTCCTTCTTACCTTCAAACTGTCATGTGAGTATCACATTTTCCAAGCACTCTTTCCTCATTATGTGCGCTAGAAATTTCAACTCTGTCTCTGTCTGTCTATCTGTCTGTCTGTCTGTCTGTCTCTCTCTCTCTCTCTCTCTCTCTCTCTCTCACGTTAAGTATATGTTTCCTTTTGTTTCCACTTTCTTTAAAACTTCGTCGTTACTCACACGTTCGGTTCATGGTATCCTCAGCATCCTTCTGTAGGACGACATTTCTGTTGCTACAAGTCCCTTCTTTTATGAGAAGATCTTCCATATAGGAAGACTGATATTGCGTAACAGCCCAATAGTCTTTTCTCTACATCTTTTTTTTTCTTCTTTTTGTTTCTTAATACTCTGCTTAACTTTTGGAAGGCAACTTTGTCTATCTAAATGCGCCTTCGGTTTTCAGTGTCGCATTTTTCGGTCTTCTTCGCTAACTTCAAAACAATCGAACCGAAGAAGCAAGTTGTAGAGAAAAACCGGAACTTCTCTTTTGCTCAGTGCCTGCTAATCATGGTCAGAACTGATCCAAGAGCAGATATGATGACATTGGACTAGGGTCAACAAAGGCAACAAGATTTCGCTTCCGCTGAATTAAAATACCAGCGAAAAGCTCAAAACATCGAGCAGTCTGTTCAGTAAAGGTCTATCTATTTATGCACCTATCTGTAAACGTTCCCGGAGGTGACGAGGTGAAGTTGAATTACCAGGACGACTATATTAAAAGGTCCGTGTGATGGGTGTCTTCACTTTCGGTATATATGTAACAGTTTAGCGACACCAGTGAGCTGATTATTTTTAAAACTGATTTTTTTTCTCTGTACTTCGGAAATGGAAAATTTTTAGAGCCTAAATAAAATAAAAAACATACATTAAAATTACCTTTTTTTACACTTTTTTGAGTAAATATCAATGATTTACTGAGGAATGTAAAAATTCTAAAAAGGTATTTACTTAAAATAATTGTAATTCAATCCTGAAAATAGCGGGAAACTTGTGGAAAAAGATAGAACACAAAAAGATTTGGAACTTTATCGATTTGGAACGGGTAGATTATATATATATATATATATATATATATATATATATATATATATATGTATATATATATATATATATATATATATATATATATATATATATATATATATACATATATATATATATATATATATATATATATATATATATACATATATATATATACATATATATATATATATATATATATACATATATATATATATATATATATATATATACATATGTATATATATATATATATACATATATATATATATATATATATATATATATATATATATATATATATATATATATATATATATATATATATATATATATATATATATATACATATATATACATATATATATATATATATATACATATATATATATATATATATATATATATATATATATATACATATATATATATATATATATATATATATATATAT
This sequence comes from Acanthosepion pharaonis, assembly GCA_903632075.3. Lineage (NCBI taxonomy): Eukaryota > Metazoa > Mollusca > Cephalopoda > Sepiida > Sepiidae > Acanthosepion > Acanthosepion pharaonis. The sequence goes on along the minus strand of CAHIKZ030000144.1, from coordinate 951,758 downwards.
ATATATATATATATATATATATATATATATATATATATATATATATATATATATTATATATATATATTTTTTAAATAGCTATAGATCAATCTGTTCCGGACGCGAGTAAAATATAAGCATTTTCATTTCAGTTGAAACGAAACCAAGTGTGAATGTTCGAATTTTTGTAACAATGAAGTCTTTTTTCCTATTTTTAATAATTTTTTTACTCCTTTTAATTCGTGCAAATATGTGTGTAAATACAAATAATTTGTTTAACAGCCATACCCATATCTGTCTATATATGCAACGTGGTTGGTCCTGATCTGGCATCCCGTCTACAGTCGCTTTCTCACAGACGTGCTGTGGCTTCCCTCTGCCTTTTCTACAAGTACTTTCATGGTAACTGCTCCGACGAGCTACTTCATTGGTTCGTTGGCATCTCGGTCCCACCCTTTCACGGTCGAAACGACTAAATGTATCCATCTCTTCTACTCCAACAGCTTCTTATCTCGCACCTCTCATCAGTGGAACTCCTTTCCTATCACTTGCTTTCCTGATAGCTATAATCTTCAAATAATTAAATGAAACGTCAATCGACATCTAAAGCTTTGACCTTGATCCCTGTCCTTCTCTTTATCCTTTTTTCAAACACTCCTCTTTACTCTTACTCTCAATCTCTGTAACCCCTTACGTGCTACTGGAACTTCTGCCTTGCTTGGGGCGGAGTGCTTAAAAAAAAAATTTTTTTTAATTTCTGATATTCGGTATTTTAATTATTTGAACTCTTTGAACTGTTGTCATATTAACGACGTCGGACGCTCGAACCTTGGAACCGAAGCCTTCAGTTCATAGATTGTTCTGTTTCCACGCCTCATCCAGATATCAGTTTTGTAAATAAAAAGGGAGACACGGTGGAGTAATGGATGGCGGCTCTGATTGAAGAATCAGAGAGCCGAGTTCGAATTCCAGTCGAATCTATTGCATTCACTTACGTGCTAATACCCTTGGGAAAGGTATAAATCCTCTTCTTCTGCAGGACAGACCGGGTTCTGTAGCCTTGGTTTACCGCAGAAAGAAATGGCAACCTACTGCGGGAAAAAATCTGCCTCGTCAGTCTATGCACCGAAAGATACATGATCGCCTACGCGTATATCACGCATGGCACATAACTGACTGAAATAAAAGTAATAAGTTTTAGTAACTCAACACTTTTTTTGTTCACCCTTGTAGCGGTCAGATATCGAACTCACAACCCAAGTCACCGGATTACTACAATCAACGCTTTTATCCACTGGGCCATGTGTACTTGAAAACAACAGTGCATGAATTTTTGCGACTTATAAACCTAATGTCTCTGTATCGATTTTTTTAACAGGGCTTATATTAGAGTTTTTTGTTAATATTGCCTTTTCTTTAGCACTTGGTATTAATGTTGGAACTAGAACAATCTACCACGGTGGACAAAATAAAAGGAAATTCCAATCATCTGAAGAAGGCTAGAGCGTACAAACATCGAAACGTCGTAAATAACAACAAAGATGAGGACAACAGTCCGAACAATGTAAATAATGTAAATAGACATACCCGTGTTTTCTTTATTCTTAATTTATTATTGTTACGGATTCTAATGTTCGGATGTTTAATATAAAGATCTATGGAATATTAAATTCCCTAAATTTTCTTTTTCTAACCAATTTATAATGTATTGTTTATGTCTACCCTTTTAGTTGTGTGTCACCTGTCGTCTATTAACGTATTAATACTGAGTGGAATCAGTTGCTCTTCATTAGATTTACCTTTCGATTTGCTTATAATATTTCTAACGCTTTCTTTTGGTACGACTCAAAAATAAGATAATGTAACCCATCGAGCGCGGCAAAACTTTATCGTTATCACATTTATCAACACACCTATCACTTCTCAACTCACACTCCCCCAGAGAGTGATATCGACCTTTCTTTTTTCCTCCTTGGTTGGGACCGGTGTGTCGTCTAGATAGAGTTGATTGTCTTAAGATATTAGGATTGACGGTGAAGTTCAGTGTGAACCCATTATATACGTTGTGTACTGTAGACAAGATTGTATAATTCCGGTCGAAAATTGCATAATTCCTGTCTGTGGCCATGTTAGTCTTTCATCTCTTTCGTCCGAGCGCACGTCGGAATTAAGACTGGAATAAGAACTCCTTCAATGAAATGCACGACACTTTTGATACCTCCAACACCAGGTTTATTGAATACTAGCAGTAGAGCCCGGCGTTGCCCGGGGATGTAACAGTAAGAGATAGATCAAGTATCGACCATCATAAAGACTGAAAAATAAAATTGACAAAGATTATTGTTTAAGGTTGACGGACACGCATGTCTTAATTATTTTTTTTTGTTTTTTTTTATGAATTGGTCAAACTCAAACAAAAATTATGAGTCTATCGATTGAATAGAATTTTATTATAAACAACTGTCTTGTAAATGGAATTTTTAAAGCATTCTGAATGTAAAAATAAAGCAAAAAAGTGTGCAAGACACTAAGAAACACTACCTGTCAAAAAAAAGTGAAGTTTTGTTGAAATTGGTTGAAAAACGTAGGAAATCCAATCCCATATATAAACGACCACACACACAAACAATCTGGGTTTTATAATAAGTATAACTCGATATGAGTTGTCCCCCTTTCATTCTGGCGACAGACTCGTGTTTTCAAATTGATTTCATGCAAAAACAATTGTGTTTTTCCAATTTTTGGCGCCGTCAGAACCACCGCAAGGTAATTTTACGCAGTCCTGTGAAGTTTTATTGAGATCGGTTGAAAAATGGAGGAAATCCAATCCAATATATAAACGTAAAGACACACACACACACACACACACACACACACACACACACACACACACAATCTGCGTTTTATAATAAGTAAGATAAAGAAAAACTGGTTGAATAAAATGTTTCTATTAACTACTTTAAATCAAAATACTTTTTCCGATAACAATGATTGGTGACTTTCTTTACCTGACAGGAGACAGAAAATAACAATCTACAAAGCACAATTTCATTGTCTCTATATTCTCGTAAATTGATAATGTAGCTCTCCTCACCTGCTCCAGAAATTTAACATAATGATAACTATAAATATTGCAGACGACTGTCGCAGAAAAAGGCACATCCTAATCCTAAACGATCTTGCTATTGGCCATATGATATTTCCATTGTATATTCAAAATCTTCTTAATTATCTTTCTCTAAAGATAATTGTTTCCTAGGTGGTTAACACAACAAAATCTAAATAAAATGTGGCCTGGTTCGTTGTCCAGAATAATTTAGACCATTATTTTCTCTGACTACACACATTCTCTACAGATAGAGTATTGTAAACGATCTACTTTCTAGCAATTCGAACAATATATTAATAGACTCTTTCTTATCGGCGAGAAGTAGATAGAATTGGGAATCTTGGTTTTGCTCAATCTTAATGAATCCTGTAAAGTTAAATCTGGGTTCGATTCTCCTTGGAACTGTTCTTAATTTCATTTTATTACTTTAAAACATAAATTTTAACGCTTTTCATTTTTCTTTATTTTATTCTCAATCATTCAATCAGTAGTCCCACCAAATCACCATCCTGCAATTTCGTGCATTTAAAAGTTTAAAAAAAAAGGCCAGTGCCCTGTTACAATCAGACGAAAGTTAACACTTACTGGACTAGACAATAGTGCGTAAACTGCTCTCTCGGGTAGTCTGTAACACATCTATTTATCTCTCAGTTGCGTCTCTCTCTTTGGGCAGAGTGCGCTCAGGGGCGGCTCCGTCAAAGGAGAGAGTCGCAACTGAGGAAAATTATACTGAGAGGTGCTCAGTCCTGGGGAACAGCTGCCAGAGTCCGCGTCATCTCATTACACCAGAGAGGGATCGGTGCTCGCAACGAAGCCAGCGCACTCGACGGTTGCGGGTAATTTTTTTTCCTAGCCCAGGTTTAAGTGCTCGGGTCCCTACCTTAAAAAAAACTAACCTTGTGTCACAACTCGTCTTAGTGGGGAGACAGAATAAATACCTAGGGGACTAGACTTCTCCTGATTGATGATTGGGTAATTGACAAGATGAATTTGCATAGCAGTTATTTTCATATCTGTTGAAGTGTATTAATTGGAATTTTCTTCTTTAAACTACTATTTTCCATCATATTAGATTGCAACAGCTATAAAAAATATTAAATAAAATTGAACTATCCTTTTTGAATTTCCGGAACAGGCGGGAGTTCCCAGGGCAGTGGTTGAGAACAAGTGGTATAACCAGCTCAAAAGTACCATTGGGTCTTTTTCTACAGATTATCAATGCAAATAGTTCTCGGATCTAGTTCTGTGAACTCGTTGAAGGCTCTATGGTTTGCATATTTTGTGTACAGTTCTTTAGTATGGAAGCCAGTTCAGTTTGTAGCAACGTGGGTCTGTCCGCCTGTATGGCAGCGAATGCTGGACAATCTCCAAAGATGAAGAAGCTTGAAGCAACGGAAATGTGGTTCTACAGAAAGATGCTGAGGATACCATCGGCCAAACATGTGAGCAACAATGAGGTTTTGGAGAGAATGTAAACAAAAATGAAACTCATGTTTAACCTCAGGAAGCGGCAGTTGAAATTTCTGGAGCACATAATGAGGAAAGAGGGCTTGGAAAATGTGATCCTCACAGGACAGATAGAGGGAAAGAAAGTGGGACAGAGAACAAAAGTGCGTGATATACGTGATGGGCTTGAGTAAATGACTGGCTGAGCAGAGTTTTGGGAGATGTAGCTGAGCAGAGTTTTGGGAGATGTAGCAGAAAGACAAAACTTATTAAGAACAACAAAGGACAGAATGAAGTGGAGGTCCAAGATCGCCTAACGTCCTTAACGAATCCGGCACATAAAAGAAGATGAACCATGATGGTGTAGCGGACCGTGAGTTTACGTGTTCGGCATAGCCTCGTCTGGGTTCCTCTCTGAGTTCGACCAGTATGGCTAGAGACGAATCTCCAACTAATTCCCGAAGCAGAAGAAATGAAAAGGAGAACTAGGCAATAAATTGCCCAGTATTTATAGTGTAAGGAGAGCGTCTCCTGGTAAACATTTTGGACAATTAAGGAGGACTTAACTCCGACAAGGGTGACGCGAATGAAATAAGAACATGGAGAGATGTTTTCTCTTCTTAATCTGATTTCGTATTTCAAGCATCAGGTTATAATCAGAGTGGAAAGCTGTCTTCGTCGGGTAAAAGGTGGATGTAGCACGGGCGTGTACATGAATGACGCTAACATAGTAACGTCTTCAAGTCTAGGGTTAAGGACTGTTTTCTTTGAAAGATTTACCTGCCCAGCCCATTTCGTATAGGTTTTTTGTTTTTGTTTTTTCTTGAGTTATAATTAACTTAAATCTGTTGGGATTGCTGTGAGTTTGAATTTGGTATCAGAAGGTTTTTATATTAAGATGGTTAGTTTACGGGCATGTTCACCATATTAATCCGCAACAATATAGAATATAGATATTCAAAAACGAATCAATCACAAGGCAATTGATTAAGAAACACCGAGTATGAGATTTCAATAAAATAACATGCATTTATGTACAATTAATATACAATTTGAGAATACAATTGAGTTGAACTTTAATGGATAAATGAGAATAAATGTATTTGCCTGTATAGAATATTATTGTGAATGTTTGAAGGTGTTGCAATTGCTATTCAGATTTGTTCATAAAGTTAAACTAATTGTCCAGTTCCGTACTAAATTGTCCTTTGTGCTAGTTTAGTTATTAGTGTGTGTACGTAAGTTTGTTTGCATAATTGGTAGGAGTTGCGTAACTTTAGTTGTGTGAGAATTTGATTGTTTACTAATACTTATGAAGTAGTGAGAAAAATGTCACCTTTTAAAGTATCGTAAGTGATGTTTGGATATAGTTCCTGAGAGAGAGAGAGAGTGTACTTGTGGATTGTTGAGTCAGATATTTTGCGCGGCAAAGTCCTGGTTGGTCAGAGTTTTGACTTGAGTGGGTCAGTTTGGCATCTCTCTAGGAATGAATATCTGACTGAAGAATTGGACTGAAATTCGTCCTTTTATTTGTTTTGGGAAACCAAAGAAGGCTCCAACGACCTGGCGGTAAAAAAGTGTTTTGATCGTGGATACCTTTTGGGGTCGTCTCGGCCAATAACAAGCCGAGTTTTACAATGTGTGGTGTTGATTGGTCAAAGCTAATTCTTATAGAAGAGTCTATAACTGGTTGAGTAGGCAAACATGGACGATTTTTATGTTCATTTCGTTTTAGTTTTTAACTTTTTGCTAGGTGGGGGGGGGCAGAGGAAAACAACGCATAACATACTTAGCTTGAATAAATAGATGACAGAACAAAGTGTAGGAGAAATAACAAAAAGACAAAATTTATTAAGAGCTATAAAGAACAAAAAATTGTGAAGAGCCATGATCACCTACACCCTGAGGGGACACGGTACATAAAGAAGTTCGTTAATTTTTAATTTTTTTTTTTATTTCTTATTTTCTATTTTTCATCTTATATATATATATATATATATATATAAGAAAATTTAAAAAATAAAAAATATGAAAAATCAAATATTAAAAAAATTAAGTAAAAATAACAATCAAAAAATATATATAAAATATATATATATATATATATATATATATATATATATATTTATATTTTATTTTGTTATTTTTACTTAATTTTAATTTTTAATATTTCACTTTTCATTTTTTTACTTTTTCTTTTTTTTTTTGTCCTCCATCCTTTCCATGTGTTTTTTCGGGCGATAAATTTCTTTTTTCAGCCGTTTTAGTTTGCGACTGTTAGAAAAATGAATAAATAAAATTAAATAAAAATAAGGCAATTCAGGAATATTTCACTTCGTTTTATTTTGATTTTATTTACTTAAGATTTAATATTTTTTAATTTTATTTTGCTACTTTCCCACGCTACCTTTCGAATGGTTGATTTGTTATTCTGCCGTATTAGAGTACATGGGTGCGCCATTCAAATTACTATAAGAATTTTTAAATTGTAAAATATGTATCGCTATTTTTACTCCCGTCGCCACATAAATTTTCAATATGAGTCGACAGACTGTGAAGTGCAAAGTTATGATAATTGTGTTTTAAATAAACTTGACGGTATGATGAAAGGGATAATAAAAGCATACTAAAGAACGTATGAATCAGTAAATTCAAATGGCTAAGTTAATTAATAGATAAAGTTGTGCCCCATTTGTGTTATAATACGAAAATATATATTGACGCAAAGTTAAAAAAAAATACGTACCTCTCGTTTCCGATTAAACATCAGCTTCAGGTTAAAATCAGGATAGAGAGAGAGAGGCAGTCTTCAGACTTTTGCGAAAGGTAGGTGAATGTGATGCAGTTGTGTCGTTTACTGGTATTTTAACTTGACTGGTTAGTGAATTGAAGTTTTAAAGAAATACTCATCAACCCAGCCCGCGGACCCGAGTGAGTAAAATTAAAATATATCTGTTGGGATTGCTATGAGTTTGAATTTGGTATCAGAAGGTTTTTATGTTAAGATGGTTAGTTTACGGGCATGTTCACCATATTAATCCACAACAACATAGAATACAGACATTCAAAAACGAATCAATCACAAAGCAATTGAGTAAGCAACACCGATTATGAGATTTCAATATAACAACAAAGCATTTATGTAACAATCAAAATACAATTTGAAAACTTGTAGTTTGATAATGCAAGAAATTGACCATTGGTAAATTGGGTTTCTTATGGATGTACAGTTCGAAATTCTTCAAGTGTTTAAGAACTGGTCAAACAGAGTTAAGTGGAAAATATTATTTATACAAAAATTTGTGTAGTTTATATGCGTGAATAAAGTAGGAGTTTAATTCTCTAAATTTTCCAGAGTTGTTTACCTTGGATTGTTTAGATATTTGATTGAATATTTACGAATACTTGTTAGTAGTGAGTTATCACTTTTTAGTATTGTAAGAAATTGTTCCTACTGCGTGTGTTGAGTCAGAGAAATTTGTTCGGCAAAAATGTAGCTGGTTATGATTTATACTGGCGTGGATTCGTTTGGCACTTCTCCAGGATGAAATTCTGACGATATTTGTTGGAGATATGAAAACTTTCAGATTTTGTTTTTTTGCGTAGCATCGTAAATATTACGTTCTGAAGTTTTTAAAGTTACCTTTTAAAATAATCCAAACAGACACCTCTTCATATTCAACTTCTTTTATTACACAGCAGAGAATTGCTTATCACTTCAAGTTCTCAATCACAGATCATTATTTCTCTTCTGAATTTTCTCAAACAATTCAACATTATTTCTTGAGAAAAAAACGGTTAAAGGAAGATAATTTTTACCTCAACTAAATTTAATCCAAACTACAGTGAAAATTTACATTGCACAAAAAAACTGTTTAATTCCACGTAAACGATTAATACTTTCACTTACTTTGTGAACTTTTCATCACAACAATTTCGACATAAAATCTTTCACTTAAAAACTCAAAACTACATTCCATACGCATCAAAAAGAGTTTATACAAAGACTTAAACAAACATCACACAGATTTCATTTACAAATCTGAATTAATTCCAGCATAAATCGTTGTATTTTCTTATGTTATGATGTTAATTTGGGGTTAATAAAGACAAACGCCAAATAACATGTAACAATAAAATGGGGTTTATTCAGTTGGTACAGAAATCGCCTGAGTAGTCTATATCTAACTCAGCCCAAGAACTTCTCCGGTATTTATCATTTCACCCACGGGAAACGAATATGGCACAAGGCCGGTTTTATTGTGGGTTTCTCCGAGCCCGTAGGCTCGGCCAAAAAAATAGCCTTTTGAAGCCGATTAGACAGGTTCAGGCCCTGTCTACCTCCCCGGACGAAACCTTGCCCTTCGGCAAAGCCTCGTCCGGGTTCCTCTCTGCTAACGCAGAGAGTTCGACAGCCGTCGGAAGTCAGCTCAAGAACTCTCTTTTGACATGCCACTATTTTACGTCCTTGTTTTTAGACGAGTTCATCTTCAAGAGGGGTGGTAGGTTCCTACGCAACAGTTTATATAAATGAAAATTTCTTTGTTGTTATATAATATTGTTTTATGTTATTTCTCATTTTGTTCCTTGCTCTGTAAGTCGTTGAAGAAATAATTGTGTTGAAGATTTACGTTACATTTGAACACGTAACCGAATTCATTCTACAAATTGTAGCTAATCTTGACGTACCTCTACAGATGGTAACCCCAACGTTACACTGAATAATAATCCTAGTTATATTTCTGTCGCAGATATAGTCTCATCTTTATTCTAATTTGTTTATTTTTAGCCCCCATACTGACGATTCAACCACTGTAATTCTTACTTGCAAGTGTAACGGCTGCCCTTTCGTTTCAAAGATGACATAATTCTTTTCATAAAATGAATATAAAAATATCTGATAGCGGTGAAGAGGAAATGAAAACTACATACTGTATAAAATATATTATTAACAGACGAATGTATTAGCTACAATTGAAAGATTAAGAGTTTAGAAATATTAACGTTAGGAAACTAGAGTTGCTTCCCCCTTTTATGAACACTTCTCGGTTATTTTGATCTCGCGGTCCTTTTTTAAAAAAATCAATTATTAAAATGGTGTTGAGTAAATAAGACGTCTTCCTGTGAGTGTCATTTTGTGAGACGATTTCTTCTTTAAGTATCAGTTTTGTTGTTCTACTGTTATCAACGGTTTTCGTCTTAGCCGACAAACGAAAACATGGAGTCAAAAGTGACAGAAATTTTTTTTTTTTTAAATTAATAAATTCGTAAAAAAATGTCTTTAGTACAGATGCCAGAGAATCAAAAGCATGATCGACATGGAGATTTTTTAAAATACATAGTGGCGTCCAAATTGAATGCAAATTCAAATGAAATGCAGTTAAATACTTTATTATGCGTTATGGAAAGTGAAGCAGAGAAATTATATAGCTCTTTCTCATTCAAGAAGAAAGATGAGAAAAATTTTGGAATCGGTCATAGCAAAATTTGACGGTTATTTTACACCCCAAAAGAAACATAATTTACGACGAGCGTGCAAGATTCCACCAGAGAACACAGTTGAACAATTGAGATCTACACTAAAGCGTACTGTACGAATTAGCAGAGCTTTGTGCATTTGTTGAAAAATAGGAAGAAATACGGGCCATATTTGTAATTAGCCTGATTAGTAAAGAACTCTTAGAAAAGCTTTAACTGAGGCCAGACCTCACTTAGAAGAGAGCGTTAGAAACAGGCAGAAACTTTTTGAACAAATTAGAGCACAAATGACAGGCTATAAAAGTTGAAACACTAAAAGAGGAAAAAAAAGAAATCGTCAAAGCGACTGGAGAAATAAAACTTAACAACAGAACAGAAAAGTATTCACTTGTTCAACGTATGATAGAACACAAAGGCCTGCAAAAAATGTGTCCGGCGAATGGAAAGATATGTAATAAATGTAAAAAAATAAGTTTTACAAAACAGGATTACATACAATGTAATTGGTTTGGTTTGTTTTACGGCTTATCAACCCCAATGCCGACAATTTTTATTGCTGGTAATATTTATTTTTTTTTTTTAAATTGTATTTCTGGTAATATTTTTTTCAAAAATGTATTTGCTGGTAATAATGTATTACCGGTAATATTTTTTCTTCAAAAATTTATTGCTGGTAATAATATTTTTCAAAGTATTTCTAGCATTAAAACCTATTTTTACATTTTCATAGTGTTTTAAAATTCGGGTTCTTGTGAGTCAAAATTTTACACGAAATTTATGATTTATATTCCTCAAAGTCTCCTTTATTTAATTAAAAAATAAAATTAGTCGCAACTATCCTAGTTTTAAAGTTTTCATAAAATTAAGTAAGGTGGGTATCAGACGTAAAAAAATATTTTTACCATGATTTTCTAAAAGACAAACATTTCTAAAATAAATTCAGTCATTTCGGAATAAGTTCTGAGAGTTTCACTAAATTGCGACAATTATTTGATTTTTGCAATAATTTCCAAATTTATGTTTTTAAATGAAAAAAAGCTAATGCAAAATATTAGGTGATCTTTGACCTGAAAAAAAAAAGATTTTCAACCACAAATTCCAACGTGCTAAAAAGGAATAAAAAATTTCAAAAAATAATTAAAAAATACTCTACTGTTATTAATAGCATAAGATTTTTCGCGATAAAACGTTGTTTTTATTAAGTTTGGAGCCTTTTTTCATCAGGGTATGCCACTTTTTTTTAGAGAAAAAGTGGACGTACTAGAACCCAACTTGGGGGGGGGGCTTAACTATTTACCCATAGTTGGGACCCTAACAGGTGCTACCACCCCGGATCAGGGTGGATCTGGGAACACCAGCAATTAAGAGGCGGTTCCACGCTTCTCAAAACGTCCTGATCAGAGGCCTTGCTGTTGGGTGTAGTTTATCGTCATACCCAGGACAGACATACAATGTAAAAGAAATATGTTAAAATAGTAAAGGAGTACAGTTTGGGGGAAGTACTAACTCATATCACGAATAAATTAGTCCACAGTATGCGACTCTACCGACACATGGAGAAACCATTGTTTAAAAGTGATATAGAATTATGCGAGACTCGCCACTTTTGTTGCTAGGTGTGAATATTTTTCGGTAAATGATTATGAACTGGAACATTTGTTCCCGAAAAAAATTTGGCGCACTCATGTGTGAGTTCAAATCAACGTTTATTATTTGTCTCTGAGGTAATTATGTGGTGGTATGTTGATAAAGGTGGTGGTTTGTAGATGTCTGTTTACGGCTGCGTCAATAATATGACCACACAATTTATATTTGACATAAAATACCACAAAACATGAAATACAAGAAGGAACAAAAATGGTTTTAAAAACATAATATTTGTATTTATTTGTGTATATTGATGTACATGCTTAGAAGTTAAAGATCTGTTGGCGTTATGTCCCTTAGACTGTGAAAAAAATTTTTATCTGGACTCACAAAAGTTGAATTAATTACAAAGCTGAGAAATGATGAATAAACTGTAGCTTTAGAAAAATGTTTCAAAGAGAAAAGTTCTTGTTGCTTGTTTGGAAACGTTCTGTATGTTTGTAATGTAGTTTGGAAAAGTTCGTACGTACGTGCGAGCGTGAATATGCTTTTAACTTCTGACCGTCGAGACGAGAATCCTTTTGCAATTACATCTTGAAGAGAGAAGGAGGGAACGAGAAGTCGCCCAGTATTTATAGTATAGGGAGAAAGACTCTAGTGAAAATTAGGAAATTAAGGAGGAACTAACTCCGACACTTACATGCCGACAGAACGAGAACACGTCGCCGCAAAAGTCAAAAAGAACTAGAAATAAACTTTCAAATCTCGCGCCGCCTGTGATTATCGCCAAGGTATATTTTTTAAGCGTTTCACCCCAAGCAAGGCAGGAAGCCACTAGCACGCAAGGGGTTACAGAGAGTTGGAGCAAGAGCAAAGAGGAGTGATAGAGGAAAGGACGAAGAGAAGGATAGGGGATAAATCAAGGCATTTGGAGACGTCGATTGACATTACATTTGAATAGTTGGAGATTATAGCTATCAGGGAAACAGGAAAAGGGGAGGGAATTCCACAGTCGAGATGCGAGACATGAAGCTATTGAAGTAGAAGAGACGGCTACATTTAACAGTTTCGACAGTGAAAGGGTTTGAGCGTGATGCCAACCTAGTAGAACGCTTAAATTCATGAAGTCTGGGAACCAGCGAAAGCAGCTCATCGGAGCAGTTACCATGAAAGTATTTGTAAAAAAGACAGAGGGAGGTGACGGCAGGTTATTCAATATCTCGCCGCCTGTGATTATCATCGGGGGGCGGTAATCCAACAAGGAGCAAAATCTAATGTTATGTCGACGGACGCATTTTTAAAGATAAAAAAATCGACCAAAACTGCTACAGGTGAAAGGGATATTCCAAAGCCGAGGTGAAATTTTTAAGAGGATATTTTGAAATAAGAATTCAATATCGTCACAGGAGTTATGTACTCGTAACTCATGTTATAAATAACACTCAAAAAGTTTATTGTCAAGCAACACAGCCTATAAAATGAGAATATTAAAAAAAAAATCTTTAATAATGGATTACCATATTCGGATGCCGTTCAGTAATTACCACAGATAGGGGTCCACAATTCCAGTCCACATTGTTCAGCGAATTCACAAATTTATTGGGAATTAAGCATATATCCACCACGGCTTATCACGCTTGTGCCAACGGACTAGTGGAAAGATTCCACAAACAGCTCAAATGTGCGCTGGCGGCATCTACAAACAGCCGCACATGGGTTGACAAACTACCTTTCGTTATGCTCGCCTTGCGTAACACTATCAAACAGGATCTAAAATGCACCAGTGGAGAACTACTCTTCGGTACACCTTTAACTTTGCTCGGACAGATTTTCAGCAATACCACCGACTGTCAAAAATAGTAAAAATTGTGGTAATATTAAAATATAAAAAGGAAATAGCATGTGATCCTTTGAAAATCACACTTAAAGATGGCGCCTGTTATTGTACACCGATGCATAGAAGTTCCTTCTTGCTTCTTACTAAGGTTATCAAATTCATTTAAAAAAAGAAGGTATTATACAGAAAGTTACAGATCTAACAGATTGCAATTATCCAATTACCCCTGTGGTTAAGAAAAACAGAGACATTAGGTTATGTGTGGATTTAAAAATAAATATGTTTAGTTATTAAGAGGGAATAGATGAAATGCTGAAACATGGTAGAAATATTCAAGAACATGATATAAGATTAAAAGAAGCTTTTAAAAGACTTAAAGAAGACGGAATGAAATTAAATGAATAAAAATGCAAACATAGAAAAATATTTTGGAACTCCCTCATTTTTTAAAAACAACTGGAAGAAAAAGTTTACCAGCGTTGTTGTAAGACTGGTTCAGGATTGTTCCGCGGCCCACAAACTATGCTCAAAGTGTAGTATCTGTGCCGCAGACATGACTAGGTAAGACAAGCTTTGTGTCTGATCCCGGGTAAGCGGGGCCTGAGTAAATTTGGACCAAATTTTATCAATGACCCGAGTGTACGCGCTTGGTATCCCAGCTTAAATAACTGACCTTGTGCAGCATCCAGTCTCGGTGAGGAGACATAGGTAAATAGCTGCGTTCTGCGTTCTGCGGTCCAGCTACTATGATCAAAGTGTAGTATCTGTTCCGAAGACATGACCTGCGAAGATAAGCTTTATGTCCGATCCCGCGTAAGAGGGAACTGGATAAATTTTGACCAATGTCACGAGTGTACGTGCTCATGTTCCCCACGTTAAATAATTGACCTAGTGTTGTATCCTGTCTCGGTGGGGAGACATAACTAAATGTCGTGTTCCTATATGCTAGGATCAAAGTGTAGTATCGTTTCCAGCAACAGCCGACCGTCTGCCCACAGTTCCATCAGCAGCAGTTCCAGCTAGTCAACCATCATCATCTCCAGCTTGCCATCTTCAGCCATCTTCAGCTCCTGTCAATCCAGCCATCCTTGCCAATGCAATAAACCGTCCTTTTCATGTCAACATTGTCTAGCGACCTCGAAAACTGTCCTTCTCAGGACAACGCTATTTCTCACCCTCTACATGAGTTTGCCTGTTAAAAAAATTTTTTTTTCATTAACAAAATTAAATTTAGCAATATTTATTTTTACAAGAGTCCTTTTTTTGTTGTTGTTGTCTCCCGTCATTCAATATCTGTTTGCAGGCCAATATACAACCCACAACTAAGGAGTGAAGATAAAATAAAAACTATTAAAAAAAAGCTGAAAGCCCCAACTTCAGTCACGTAATTGAAATGGTTAATGGTAACGATATAATGTTTGCGTAGATTCATACCAGATCTTGCAACTTTAATGTGTGGGTTACTTTAATAAGAAATGTGTAAGGTTTCTTACGAGAATATTTTACAATAAATGAAATAATAATGGGGAAAAGGGTACATACACAAAATGACAGAGACGGATTGGTTTGCAATGCAAGATAGCATTCATTAAACAAAATTAACAAAAGGCAAGTTTAAGACAAGAGTTTCTTTTCCTAGAAGTAAATTGCATACATAACGAAATGTTCATGAATATATTTGAGCATGACTTACTGAGTTGGTGTGTTTGTGTATGAAGCGTCCACGGCCCTTTTTGCTTCAGTGTGAAAAGTTCATGTCACATAGTTCGAAAGAGGAAAAACCCGGAAGAGAATTACTTGAAGGATTCTTATTGTTTTATACCTCCAGAGCAGCTGCTGATACTAGGTTTATCAAGTCACTACACAACGACAATCCAACCGATGTTAGAATTATTAAGAAAATATATTTGGGTTTGAGATTATCCACAACAGAATGCTTTTGAAAAAGTCAAAAAAGGTATTGACTAAAACACCAATATTAACATATGATGACCCAAGAAAAAAATCAACAAATACAATATTCCTAATACGGTGGTCAGCGATAATGGTAGTCCAGTGGCGGCAAGAGCTGGAAAGACAGCCGGTACAAATGTGATGGACTGCGGAACCCGAGCGGGCCTCAAGAAAATACCTTAGGGGTTGGGTTGGATCTTCTTTACAAAAAGTAGAGAGCAAAATTACAAATCGGTATTTTATTGAAAAAAAATACTAAGACCAAAACCAGTTCCAAAGCAGCTTAAAAGTGCATTTTTTTTCGAACTTTCATTGAAGCACAATGCGCAATGAGTTCCTCAAAGTTTAATTCTCGTGCCGAATCACATTCGATTGCAAAGGTTGCCAAATAAGATACGTTCTTTAAAAAGTCTTGTAAGACACGCTAGATCGAGTTTCTTTTTCCCAACATCTCTTTACCGACCGGGTGACCTCAAAATAATCTGAGTGCCGGACCAGCAACTATGATCAAAGTGTAGTATCTGTATTCCCTCCCAGGTGCAGTGGTAGACAATATAAAAGTAGCAGCTTTAAACAATCTGCTGAACAATATGGATTCTACCACATAACATATGGTCCACATTTCTTAGAATCAGCAGTGATAATCGCCAAAAGAATGTTAAAAGAACGAGATGCATTCATCGTATTATTAGCATATTGGAGTTCACCAATTTCTACGACAAAGGAGAGCCCAGTGGAACTTTTAATGGGGAAGAAAAAAACTACTGGAAAAAAAACCTGTGAAAATTTTAGTTTTCAGATTTTAATTTTCTGATGAGTCTTAATTCTTCAGTTAATGATAGAATAAGCTCATGGGCAGGTCTATAACAATAAAATATGCGTAGAAATTCCCTTAGAGCATTCGTTAAATATTTGAGCTTAACAACTTCAACAAATTATTGCAATAACAATCATAAAAATGAATACAGGTCGTTATTTTAAGAAGTGGGTACAAATGAAAAGAGTTGAAACTGACGACTTTTCCCATTTCACTGAAACAGCCGTTAAATTCTTCTATCTTCTCTTCTTTTTTTTCATTTCCTCACTGAAACCAAGTAGCGTTTCTGATATGTATTTTGTTTTTCCACGCAATCAAAACGGAATAGTCCATTATTTATGAGGTATTGGCAGGAGACGTTAAACACGCTTATTTTCCTTCCTTTCTTTCTTTTTTCTTTCATTTTTTTTCTTTGATTCATTTTCTCACTGAAACCAAGAAATATCTTTTCCCCTCTTTCCACGCTATCAAAACGGAATAGTCCATTATTTATTAGGTATTGGCAGGGCGTAACGGTTGTGCAAACTAACTAAAGAACTAATGATGGGAGAGACAAGCACAATTATAATATAGATATTAGCATACCATTGGAAGAAATTAGAACCGAAATGGCCTAATTTAAATCCAGTAAGGATGTATGTTATGGTGTAATGGATATAGACTCGGAGTGAGAACTCGGAGAGCCGAGTTCGAATTCCAGTCACTTACGCACAAATACCCCCGGGAAAGGTACGAATCCATCTCTTCTTCCCACAGCTGTGGCTTGAAAAGCAGGATAGATTGGGTTCTTTAGCCTTGGTTGACCATCAGTCTACTGCAGAAAGAAATGGCAACCTACTGAGGGAAAAAACAAACAAAAAACAACAAAAGCTATTAGAAAGTTAATTGGCCTACTAACCTCAAAATTTATGATTGATACTGACATACTGACAAACGTTTTTCAAATGTTATCAATCTAGGGATGTTTTTGTAGGGACATTACCCCTAATCTAACAAATAAGTGCCCTAAAATGTGATGTAGCAACAGGGAATTAATTTCCCGCACGATTTTTTTATTTGGTAGGAGACATCAGGACTTATACTAAGTTAAATCTTAATGTGATCTATTATTTCTTAGTTTATTCATATATACATACAGTAACGGATTTACCTATAGTGAGTTTTTATAGTGGGTTTTAGGCTGGTACATGATCATGGTTTCAGAAGGTAGCCTGTAGTGAGGTCCGCGACGGACGACGGGTCAGCAATAAAAATGTGAAGGACTGTCAATCAAATGTAGCGGGCCCCACCACATTTATTTAACTTTGATTAGGAATGTCTTGGAAAAGGACAAGCAAAGATGCTGGAGGTCACCATCAAATGTGGCGGTCACAATGCAATTTATATTTGACGTAAAATGGCACATAGCAAAAATACAAGACAGAACGGAATGGTTCAAAACATAACATTTGAATTTATTTGTTTTGATGTACATGCATATAAGCTAAAGGTTTGATAGAGTTACGTCTCTTAGATTTGGGAAATGTTTGTACCGGATCTCACGAAGTTGAATTAATTATTAAACTGCAGTTTTAGAAGAATAAAATTCCTGTTGCATGTTAGGAAATGTGAGTTGGAAAAGTTGGTAGAGTTCAGAAGAGTTAAGAGTTCGTACTTGCGTGAATGTTGGTGATGTTCTTTAACGTCTGACCGCAAGGTTAAGACGAGAGCTCTTGAAGATTACATCCGACCTTGTGCGTGGGAAAATATTTTTCTTCGCTTGCAGGCGATTTGATTGGTCGAAATTGACCAATCAGCAAGCTAGTTTTGAGGAGATTAGCCAATGAATGCTTGTCGTATGAAATGTATGTATGTATGTATGTATGTACTTGGTGGTGATGATAATCACTACAAGCCTACTCAGTTCTTGGCTCATTCTGGTTCAAATCTAAGTGATAACTCTTCTTGACGAATATAATGTGAACGTTTTTATATAATTAACGTTAAAATAGTTTTTGTAATTTAATATTTTATTGAATTTTACGTCCTTCGGCTTGTATAGTCTTACTTACGAAGACCGTTTTTAAGAAAATGTTAAAAAATTATCAATACATGTGAAATTTACTATACTTACCGTTTTATTTTCTGGTAATGTTATATATGGACGTCCGTATTTATAAAATGGGTACATTTATACACACACAAAAAATTTAAAATTCCTTTTAAAATACTGGAGTCGCTGAATTGTAGCAAGCTTTTCCATTTATGATTAGTAAATATAGTTTTTTTATTTAAAAACAATATCATCTAACCGCTACAAATTAATACAGAATTTTAAAAGATTTAAAACTTTATAAATTATCATGATTAAAAAATGAAAACAAAAAATTCATTATTCATAGAAAAATTTTTTTCCTTACGACCATAATGTCCACAATATTCATAAAAGCAATTAAAAGCATTTCTAATTAAATAATATCTTAGTTTTATTGCATCTTTTTATTTTACGATTCAAAGCAGATTTTCTGTAACTGGGGGTCCTGTTTTACTAAAAGGAATTGATGATTTAAATTCCTCAACGAATTCTACTCATAATTAGCATAAAAATTAAGCTCTACAAAAATTAAATTCTTGAAATTTCATAATAAAATTAAATAAGGAGGAGGGTAAGAAATGTAAAAAATATTTTTACCAAGATTTTGTAAAAATAAAAAACTTTCTAAAATAATTTAATTCATTTGTGAATAATTCCTAAAAGTTTCACAAAAAATCGACAATTACCTGATTTTTGCAAGAATTTTCACATCTTGGTTTTGCAACGCAAAAAAGCGCTAAAATTTCTTATAGTAATTTGTTGTCACCAATTGACACAAGAAAAACAAAATTTTAAAGTTTAAATTTTGAAGATGCTGAAAAGGATTAAAAAATATAATTTACTAATAAAAAATTCCTTTGGTCTTTCCTCTTAATAATATCGCAAAAACTTTTTGTCTTTTATTAAATTTGGGACATTTATTTATTTATTTTTTTTTTTTTTCATAATGTATGCTAATTTATTAATGAATCTTCGGAGGTGCCTAATTATTAACAATGTTCATAATTATTTGTTATTTCTTGATGGAGTTCCGATACTGAAATTATTTATTGAAATTTGGGTTTGACGAATCATTTCCTCAAGAGCAGATTTTCTGTAACTGGGGGTCCTGTTTTACTAAAAAGGATCGATGATTTAAATTCCTCAACGTCTCATTCCTCAACGACTTATGCTTATAATTAGTATAAAAATTCCTCATTTCCGACACTGCTCCTTTTTAGACTTAAAAGCAGAGGCAAACGAAATTTACACATTGTAAACGATGGGTTGTCATCACGTGCAGAGGTGCAAGGAAATGGGGGGGGGACAATTTCAACAAAGCGATATTTTATATTTTTTTGTTTTTATATAATCCACTAAAAAAGGAGAGAAAATACACAAATATGCATGTAAAAGAAATAAGACGTGTGTGCGTGATTTGAGTGTGTGAATGAATGAGAGTAAGAAAATTCAGTCACTGAGGGGAAAGTTATCCCAATGCCTGTGGTGGTGGTGGTGGTGATGGCAGTGGTTGTATTTGTTTTTTTGTTTTTTTTTGTTTTTGTTTTTTTACTTCTTTTGTACTTAGTTATGTGCCATGCGTGATACACGCTTAGGTGATCATGTCTCTTTCAATATATGAATGACGAGGTAGATTTTTTTCCCCGTAGTAGGTTGCCATTTTTTTTCTGCAGTAGACCAGCTGCCATGCAAGGCTGTAGAACACGGTCTGTCTTGCTATTTAACCATAGCTCGGGAGAGAAGAAGAGGATTCATACTTTTCCCAAGAGTATTAGCAATTAAAATAAATGTGATGGATTCGACTGGAATTCGAAGTCAGCTTTCCGATTCCTCAATCCGAGCCGCTATCCATTGCTCCACAGAAGAAAGAGAGAAAGAAGATAGAAAGTGTCCGTTTTTATAGGTGCTTAACAGCGCCACCTAGTAACGTCTTGCTGAAACTAAATGTAGGTGACTCACACTATCATTGCGAAAAAACTAAAATCAAAGGGAAAGTACTTGATCTGCTAAAGTCAAAGGGAAAGTACTTGATCTGCTTTTCTTTTTTTAACAGCGAAATGTGTCCCCGTCGCCAGTAAATCATATTCTTCTTCTTCCTTCTCTTTTCATTTCAATGTGAATCATCTTTTATATACCGTGAGAGACGCTGGGAATTTTAAATTTCTTTTAAATATGTTTTTTGGGATATATAATGTAGCTGATTTCAGCTAGATTCTCTTTCGTTTCGTTTGTGTTTCCATCACTTTTATTATTAAATATCCCACGTTGTGGTAATAGAAGTTTCTGTTGCAGATTTGAATCAACCCAGAACGAAGAAAAAGGCAAAAAAGGTTTGTTTTTTTAATATAAAATAATTTTATTTTCGTGTTTTTTTTTACAACTAAATTTTTCGTAGAGTGTATGAGTGTTCTTACAGTCCCCGTTTGTTAAGATGAAAAAGAAATGTCATTTCTTCGTGTGTATGCGTAAGAAAAAAGAGGCAAGGGAGAAAGTGTGTCATGTAGCGTGGTGAAGAAGACGAATAAATGAGTAAGGAAATTTCTTTTAAGTCACGCTTTCGGGAACTGCTGTCGTATGTTGCCGCCCCTTTTCCTTACTAGCTTGTCTGGTCTAGAAACTTTGCTTATATACTCATCAAAGGGATCACGAAGTTTTTCTTTTATTATTATTGTCGACGGGAACGCCACGGGTTGAAAAATGTTAAATATTTATTTTCAAAGGATTAATTAACAGGAAAGGTGCGCGAATTCTCCGACTCAGAAACCATTTTTGGTCATTTGGTGTTTGAGTTTCATGCTGTTTATTTCCGTTTTCACTCCACATATCTGCCAAAAATGCTGAATGAAACGTTGTAAGAACGTGGACGGAAATTTACTGTGGATAATCTAGCGATTAAAGCATTTTCGTCTTAGTGAGAAAAAATCATTTTTAAATTTAAAATCCCCAACATCGCTCGTTCGTGTGCATTTGTAGTCGCAACAACGTAAATAATGAATAATATAATGAATATCTGTCTGTATCTCTGAGATGAGGTATCGCAACTATTTACACTATTTACATCATTCGGACTGTTGTCCTCATCTTTATTGACATATTCACGACGTTTCGGCCGTTGTACGCTCCAGCCTTCTTCAGGTGATTGGAATTTTGAACTGAACCCAGTGGATAAAAGCGTTGGTTGAAGTAATTGAGTGACTTGACCCAAGAAGTTGTGAGTTCATACCTGGCCACAGCAGAGGTGGAAAAAAAAACTTGGAGAGTTGAGTTACTAAGGTAAGTAACTGAAACTGAGATATCCGGAAGAGGTATGGCACGCAGAACTAGAGAAATCTACCACGGTGGACGATTGTTCTAGTTCCACGTGCCATGCCTCTCCCGGATGTCTCAGTTATTTCCCTTTAACTCAACTCTTTTGGTACCCCACTGCTGTGACCTGGTATTGAACTCGAAACTCTTTGGGTCCTGTCACTGGATTTAACCAACGTCTTAAGGACCGCATGGCAGAGTGGATAAAGGCATTGGTTAGATCCAGTGACAGGACCCAAAGAGTTGTGAGTTCAATATCCGGTTAAGGTGGTGGAAAAGTTGGTGAGGGGAATTACCAGGAGATAACTGACATCCATTAGACATGGCACGTGGAACTAGAACAGTTTGCCCTAGCGTGCGAAATAAAGGGTTCAGTTCGACATTCCAACCACCTGAAGAAGGCCGGAGAGTACATCGCTCGAAACGTTGTGATAAATATGGCAACAAAGATTCGGACAATAGTCCGAATAATGTCAATAGTATATATATATATATATATATATATATATATATATATATATATATATATATATATATTTTAGTTTTACTTGTTTATTTTTACTCTTTATCTTAACTGATCCAATATCATTAATTTTAATTTTAAACTTCCTATCATTCACGTATGTGAATGCAAATCTGTCTCAATAGCCATTTTGACTGAACATGGTTTAGGAGTGAAAACAAAAGACTTATTTATTAAAAACCACAAAGGACAGGAAATTGTGGAGAGCCATGATCGCAAGCGCCCCGGAGGCACATGGCATATAGATGAAGAGGAGGAGTTGAAGAAAAGGTTTTAAATGTTTTATTGATTTGCCTCTGTGAACAAGCAAATCCACACACACACACATACACACACACACACACACTGTGTGTGTGTGTGTGCGTGTGCACGCGTGTGTGTGTTTGAGCTCCTCCACTCCCAGCCGGCTTTAGGCTTGGGAAAGTAATGGGATATAAGATGAAAGATAATTCCACTTCTTAATAGGCAACTTCTTCTTTATGTGCCGTGTTATTTCAGGACGTAGGCGATCTTAGCTCTCCACAACTTCTTGTCTTTTGTAGCTCTTAAAAATTTTGACTTTTTTATTTCTTCCTAAACCCTTTTCCGACATCCATTTACTCAAGATCACTAAGTATTTTATGCGCTTTTTTCCTCTGTCTCACTTGTCTTCAATCCATCCTGTGAATATCAGATTTTCCAAGCCCTCTTTCCTCATAATTTTCACTAAAAATTAAAATTGTCTCTTGCTGATGTTAAGTATACGTGTCCATTTTGTTTCCATTCTCTCTCACTCGTTGCTCACATGTTTGGTCCATGGTATCCTCAGAATCCTGCTGTAGAATCACATCTCTGTTGCTTCAAGTCTCTTCTTCATCTGTGAGGAGATTGTCCTGCACTCACTTCCTGACAGGAGCACAGATATCACGTAATAGTTTAGTCGTCTTTTCCTTGTTTTAGTGAACTTTTCCTGTCTCTTACTCTGCTTAGCTTCTGGAATACATCTTTGGCTATCCCAATACGCCTTCGGATTTCAATACCGCACTTTCCGTCCCCGGTTAAAATACATTCCAGATATTCAAATTTTTGTACTTGTTTGATTTTGGTATCCCCGATTTGTAATTTGTATTTTGGGCTCATCCATTTGCTTGCAACCATGCATTCTATCTGCCTGCAATCCTTTCTTCTCTCTTTCACTACCTTCTGTACAAGTTTGTGTACCTTTCTTTTCATGTCTGCATTCAATACTGTGTCAACTGCATATCTTATGTTGCTAAGATTATAGCCGCCAGTAATGAATCTCGGTAGAACTTCTAGTTCTCTCAGAATCGCCTCACTGTATAGGTCGAATAAGTCCGGTGAGAAGACATGACCTTTTCTTACTCCCCTTTCTATTTTTGTATTTTTTTAAAGCGTTTCACGTCAAGCAAGGCGGGAAGCCACTAGCACGCAGAGGGTTACAGAGAGTTGGAGCTAGAGCAAATAGGAGTGATAGAGGAAAGGATGAAGAGAAGGATAGGGGATAGATCAAGGCATCTGGAGACGTCGATTGACATTACATTTGAATAGTTGGAGATTATAGCTATCAGGGAAACAGGAAGAGGGGAAGGAGTTCCACAGTCGAGAAGTGCGAGGCATGAAGCTATTGGAGTAGAAGAGACGGCTACAATTAACAGTTTCGACAGTGAACTCATTTTCTATCCTTATGCAGGCGGTTTGCTGCCATTATAGATTTTAGATTATTCTAACATCCTTCTTAAATATAAGGTTACCTAACAGTACCAACAAATCTTTGTGGCGTACTTTATCGAACGCCTTTGCATAATGTATAAAATACAGGTACACGTCCTTCTGCATTTGTACTGCTCTTCTTGACAACATTCTGAGGATGAATATCACGATGCTTGTTCCATTATCTTTAACAAACCTGCACTATTCTTGTCCTGTCTCTAGTCTGGTTCTACTGCGTGCTCTGTTCATCAGAATTCGGATACGTTTTGCCATGTAGGAAAGTTTGTACTTACTTTCTCGCTGGAATGTTTAAACGTGGTTATGGGATGTTTTTTTTCTTTTCTTGGCTCATAAGTTAGAGTAAGTAAGTATAAGCATCGTATCAATGGTTGTGCTCAAGTCAGCCTTGCGCTGAGTTGGAACAACCAAAAAAACCTTAATTTACTTGATGAAGGTTTTGAAAGACACATGCAAGCTCCAAGTGTTGGAAAGTGGAAAGTGAGTTGGTAGTCAGCGGAGTGGGGAAACTAACATTCCCCAGTGGCAACAATTATCACGTATTTCTACACCTTAGTGCAAAAAGGAGAAAGGGAGTTAGGCAAAAAATATTTGCCTTTTTATAGATTTCAACAGCGCAACCAAACAGCGTCTGACGAAACCAAGTGGGGGTACTCATATTTCTGGTTCCTTTATCCTTAGCACCATGGGAAAATCTATTTCTTTTTCTTTCTTTATTATTTATTATTTTTATTTTATTTCATTTTCAAAGGGTATTTTAAAAACAGTGGCTGCTGCTGCTATTAACGCATCTCTTTTCAATTATTAATTGAGCTCTCTTGGCTAGTGGCGTTTGTATACATCTCGTATATAATACGTTAAAATGTCTCTTTCTCTGTCGTGCGTTGATAGATTAGGGGTAGAATCTCTAACTGATGCCAAATCGGTTGAGTTTCGATCCCGGCTTGAAGCAACCTGACGTCTACCCACACAGTGATACAGCGAAACAGGCTTGTATTTGGATAACATTATATATATATATATTAGTTAAACCTAAAGAGCCAGACAAACCTACCAAGGTTTCCCTTAAGCGGATCGTCAGGGAAGGCTGGCTTCCCTGACGATCTGCTTAGGTGAAACATTGATAGGTTTGTCTGGCTCTCTAGGTTTAACTAGGTCTGCTCTACTCACTGTATTGAGCACTTTATTTAGTTATTTTGCCTACTCGCATCGGTTTTTTTTCTTTGGGCCTTGAACTCGTAGGCTGGACGATTATTTTCGGCTGACGTACATGTTCTTGGTTCTTTCTTTTTTATACCTTTTTTCCCCTTTGGTATTGGCTTGTTCATTTGCAAATCAATATACCGAAGGTTTTCCGAGCGAGGATAGTTCCTTATAAGATTGTTGTTAAGTATATATATATATATATATATATATATATATATATATATATATATATATTCGCTCTAATTAGTGTATTGAGCACTTTACGTAGTTGTCTTTTTATTCGTTTTTTTTTTTTTTTTTTTTGACTCGGAGCTTGAAGACTGGACGATTGTTTTAATGTTCTTGGTTTTCTTTTTTTTATTTCCCATTTTTCCTCGGGTACCGAATTGTTCTACTACAAGTTAAGCTATCTGAGGTTTTTTCCAAACGAGTACCACCAACTATATATATTATATATATGTGTGTGTGTGTGTGTGTGTGTGTAAAAATATATAGAAAATAGGAAAGAACTCGTTAGGTAAATAATCCAAAGTCCCTTAGTATTTTAGTTATTATTTTTAAAAAATAGTGCTCGATACAAAAGTAGAGCATAAATATAATTATTTATTTAAAAATATGATTCCAACGCAACATAAGAGTTGGTACTTTAATTCAAATAATTATATTGAAGTTTTCGGCTCTTGTTTCGAAACATGAGAACTCTTATGTAGCGTTGGAATCATATTTTTAAATAAATAATTTATATATATATATATATTATATATATATATATATATATATAACTTTTTCCTCACCCCAGTGTTTAAAAATAAATTTCCCAAATGGTAATTTATTTTTACCATGAAAATTCAAAAAGGAGTGATGGTTACATAATTAACTGTCCCTACCTAAATACATGCACCTGAATTTTATGTGCTTTTGTTTTAACTTTTCATCTCCTAGCGTCTCCCACTAAACTCTGAAATCTTATTTACTATTTATCCCACTAGGAGTAGATATGTTTGCCTAACGCCCAGTTCACACTCCTTCCCTATCTTTTAAACAGGAGTAGAGGTTTATCCTTTTTTCTTGTTTCGTCCAGATTGAATTTCCAGTTCTTCTCAAATTTCTCTTTCATTCCTGGTAACTCCACTTATATCTAAGTGGCATTATCACCTTGCTTGATTAATTAATAATTTAATTTAATTTAATAATTAAAAAAAAAAAAGAAGACTTTCTTGCAACTGTTGGTCAGGTCTTTCCTCATTAACTTTAAATATATAATTATTCTTATGGCCATCATTAGGTGCCAAATGAAAGTCACTTTCCTGGTATTCTGACAATCTTCAATACCACCATCATCAACTGTGTTCAATTCTAACATTTCTCTTTGTAATTTATCATTGTTCATATTTGAATTGTAAAATACTTACAGATTTATTTTTCTGATGTTTTGGATTGCAATCATATTGTCTCCTATTCAGGATTTGATTTCAATCAAAACTGGGCCTTTTCTATAAATATTTCCATGGTAATTGTTCTGATGAGCTTTCATCTGGTACCTCAACTTCACGAATTCAAGCAGAGTACTAGATTGGCAGATAGGTCACATCATTCTACAGTTAAAATTGCTAGATATCCATAACTTTTATTCTGATAGTTTCTTCTTTAGCATTTCTCTCTTGTGGAACTTTCTTTAAGCTTCTTGCTTTCCTGCCTGCCAACTTCAATCTTCAAAAATTTAAATGCAACATCAATCAACATCTTCTATCTCCTTCAATGCTGTTTTTACATGAGCAAGAACTAATGGCTTTTACTAGAGATAAAATGAAAACCTTTTCACTATTATTTTTTTTAATCATTTCACCGCAAACAAGGCAATAATTCCACTAGGCAGCAAGGGGTTACTGGGAGTGAAAGAGAACGAGATTTTAATAAGGAGAACGTACAATAAAAGAACAGGATTCAGAAACACAAAAGATTGTGATTGGCATTGCATT
Source organism: Acanthosepion pharaonis (assembly GCA_903632075.3). Lineage (NCBI taxonomy): Eukaryota > Metazoa > Mollusca > Cephalopoda > Sepiida > Sepiidae > Acanthosepion > Acanthosepion pharaonis. The sequence goes on along the minus strand of CAHIKZ030000144.1, from coordinate 924,736 downwards.
TAAATTTTTGAAGATCATGTTACAGGGAAGTAAGAAATTGGAAGGGTGTTCCACAAGTGAGAAGTACGAGAAAAGAAACTATTAAAACAGAACTTACTTCTACATCTCGCTATTTCAACAGTGAAACTAGTATCTAATCTTAAATTCATGCAGTCAAGCCGGAAAGCTCATCAAAATAATTGCCATGAAAATATTTGTAGAAAATACTGATGGAAGCCACACTGCATTGGTGAGAAAGTGACTGAAGTCAAAATGACAAGTCAGGATCGATTACATTACAAACCCTTCTTTGAATTTTGTCAAGAATTTCGAGATATATAGCAGAAGTACCAAAGTAGATATAGCATCAATATTTAAAGCCTGGACAAATGGTAGATTTAACAACATGATAGATGGATTCTGACAGGAACAATCAAGCACAACACAGTGAACCAACTTTCCTAGCTGTAGATGTAGCAATTGATTCAATGTAATTATTCCACTTCATGTCAGTGAGAAATGTAAGCCCAAGAAGGTACAAAGTGTTGTTTTCATGGAGTTTAACATCAGCCATGATGATGGCAAGCAGAAAAGGAATTATTTGTCTGTCAGAAAAACTGCCATCTTGAAATAGATGCCACCATAATTTTGTGGGTATATTTCAAGAAAAAGTACTGAATTAAACATAATAGGACAGTGACTTTTATTTAACTAATATATTCTGGCATTCAGAAAGTAATTACATATTTCACTATGAATTATTAGTCAACTGCATCTAGAATTATTTTATCATCTCTTCTAAACAACACTCTGCCAGTTAAAGTGCATTTCAGAGTTTAATTGGGAAAATGTGCAAAAAGTTAATTTTGGATCCTCATCGACTTCAAGGATTAAATATTTTAACTGTTAAATAAGAAATAGTTTATTCCATGTTGTTTTATAAAATGTTTTCATTTGAAAAAGGCTAAATGTATAGCCTAAAGCGCTCAGAAAAAAAAGAACATTCAGTTTTTATATAATTTATCATCTGAAAAGAAAAAAACTATTAGATCGCATGAGAAATTGTATAAAAAAAACTAAATAAAAGCACCATGTCTGTCGTATTCAATAAAATGTCCATGAAAGAAGGATTGCTGCCTAAATACACAAATATATATATATGATAAAAATATTGTTTTAAGGTATGCTATATTTATGGTTAAAAGTGATCAATATCAGACATGGAGCGTATGTAAATATAAAAGATCAATACTAAGTGTCAACAGTTTCAGGTTTGAACACCAACTGCAGGCTATGTACTAAAGATTGTGTTCAAGCATGAAACATACTGTCATAACTTGCTGTTCCTATCTTAAAGCATTATCCAGAAAACCAAATAATGGCCTGGAAGGATCACAACTTTAATTAAACTAATTGAAGGTAGTAATTATAATAGCTAAAGAGGGTGGGGTTAATATGCTATTAGGAGAGAAAAAAATGATTCTTTATTGGCCAGGTAAAAATTGTTGCAGTTTAGTTGGAAATTGTTTTACTTATCCACTATATTCACAAAACATTGCCCCTTCAAATTATCATTTATTTCAAAAGTTTTCAGAATACCTTGAAAAATATGTGTGCATCTTCCAAGACGAATGTAAGGCAACGCCCAGGCTCAAGTAAGTTTGGACAGTCACCTAATTTGCTTGACTGATAGGGACATGGATTTCTATGTTGAGTCATTACACTATAATGTTAGCTATCTAATTCAGCCTTTTATATGATGTAATCTCAGTACTTAGCTGTTAGAAGTATTTCCAAGACTATAAACCTTCCTGGAGCTGAGCCACAAGCTTAAACATGCTCTGTTTACTAGCAGTGGCAGGAGCCTTTCTGCTCTTGACTAGTATGTCATCGACAAACAAAACCGGATGAGTGATTAATGTAAACAATACATAGTGCCAGTATGTGAGTGATGCATGGTGAATGTGTTGTTGTATAAGAATGACTTTTTTCTTAGAAATTTCTTTACAGTATTAAGGGGCATCCTCCAAGCTACAGCATCTTGTAAGATGGAAAATACAGTAACGTAATAAATAAATAAAGCTTAATTTCCCTCTCCCTCTGTAAGACCGCAGGAATCCCCCGAGAGCCATTGTTTGCTGAGAAAGATAAAAGAAAAAAGGTCTAAGAGGATGGAACAACAAAGTTGGCACTGAAAGATTGTAAAACATTGTAGAATATAAGAATCTGTGTGTATGTCAGCAAATACTGCAACTTCAGATTCTTATGTGTCATGTTTTTTCAGAACATGGATGATTATGGCTCTCCACAACTTCCTATCTTTTGTAGCTTTTAGAAGTGATTGTCCCTTTAGCCCTGCTCCAGTCTGTTTTTCCATTCATTTACACAAGCTTCTTAAGTAGGTTGCTTGATGTTTCTCTCTCATCTTCTTGCCTTCAGTGTTCTTTAAGTATCAAATTTTCCTGTCCTCATTATGTGTCCCTGAAATTTAAACCATCTTTTTCTGATTCTAAGTATAAATGTCCTTTTTATTCACATTTTCCTTAAAACTTCCTAGTTGCTCACATATTTGTTCTATGGTATTCTCAGCATCTATATCTTGGTTGCTTTAAGATTCCTCTTCATAAATGAGGAAATTGCCTCATATTCAGTGCCATATAGGATGATTGATATTACATTACTGCACTTATTACTGAAATTAATATTATGTGCTCAAACCTCAGAGAGCAGCCACCCCACCAGACATTACCTTACCTTTGGGAGGAGGAAAAGCAGGGTCATTACCTGAGGTATCCCCAAAGATGAAGTGATTTGAGAGGCTTAAGCAATTTTTGTACACCTACCACCCCACTTTAAACTTAACCTTGTGTCACATTCTGAGTCTGTAATGTTATCAGTCTTGATCTGGCATCTCAATTTCAGGCACCTTCCCACTACTATAATTGTGGTTGCCCTGTGTCTTTTTTATAAATATTTTCATAGCAATTGTTCTAATGTACCCTCCTCCTGACCTTCAGCATATTACTAGAGTGGCAACTAGGTCTCATTTTACTTTTGAAATATCCAGATGTAACTTTCAGTTCTACTCTAATAGTTTCCTTTCTTGCACTTCTTGCCTGTGGAACTGGTATCCTGCTTCCTTGCCACCTATGACCTTGAAAATTTTATATATGCAATGTCAGTCACCATCTTCTGTGTTCCTGTGTCCTTTCTCCTCGCTAGCATTTTCTCATTTTCTTTCACCTTCAGTAACCTCCCCTTGCATCATAGTGGCTTTATCACCTTTTATTCTTGGGGTGAAATGATTAACAAAAAAAAAAAAAAAGGATATCTCAAGAACTTCTTTGAGACAAAGATATAAAGTTCAAGGAGGATGAAATTATGAAGCTGGCTAAAAGATGGCAGTAAAATAAAACTGTAAATACAATGTCAGAAAAAAAAAAGAAGAGAAATGATAATTTTTACTAATAAACCAAACAAACTATTTTTTCTTTTTTTTTTTTTACACATCCTTGTGGGTGACAAATTATTTTACAACTTCCAACCCCTTTCTTACAGATGAAACATTGCCTCTCACAGCTCTATCACTACTTTCATGAAAATTACTTAGACGAACTAAATTTGTTAGTTCTACCAGTTTTAACCTTCACCTTCCATGCTCCACACATTATAGCAAACTAGCCTCATTCTCTTTGTATTCTATTGGTGAGATGTAAAGTGCCATTCAAACAGCTTCTTCCCACAATCCACTGCTTTGTGAAACAGGCTCCCAAGGGGATGCTTTTCTGACCACTACCATCTTAACTTTATAGTCTAGGGTTCACCATTATCTTCCCCACATATCTACATAAACTGTGCCTCTTACTCTGTAACCCTCTACCAAGCCTTGTACAGAGTGAACATCACTGTAAAAAAAATAAAATAAAAAAAAATATCCAATATGTTACCAATGACTGTCATATAAAGGGAGGTAACTAATAGAGAAAAGTCAACACAATTTATGGACAGAATTAGGTTTATTGAACTAGAGAGAGAAATGAACATCACTCGTTGCTTGAATGCTAGTAAAACAATAAATACAACTGCTTTTTTGTTTTTAAAATATTTTTAAAATTCTTTCTTCAAAACAGTTTCTTTACTTGATGTCAAGCAATAGTTTCCACCCCCCCCTCAAGAAAAACAATTTTTCAATCATTAACATACACACTGATACACAGACATGCACACACATTTTTTTATACTCTCATGCAATCTTTTTTCTCTCTTAACTTTTTCATCACAGTTGGCTATTATAAATGTCTTCACTTGTGTAGTCTGTTCAGTCTCTTATTTCCATATAATTACAGTTCATTACTTAAACAATTATATATATATATATATATATATATATATATATATATATATAATACCAGTTGGTAATTGTTAGGGATAATCCCAAGGAGGACATTAATCCAAAGAGAGATCAATGTAAGTTACAGAGCAATATAATAATAATAAGTAAAGATAATCCTCAAAAAATCCATTTTGATTATAATTTATTTCATGAATATATTTAAATATTCACCTCTTCAGACGTTTTTTCTTTATCTCTTTCTCTCTCGTCCCTAAATATTTTATATTTTTTTAAAAAGAAAAATCTATTCAAATTTTGATTTTTCTTTCTTCCTCTTTTATTATAAATTTTTTCCTTTTCCTTTCTTTTTTCCTCTCCCTTTTCGTTTTGTCTGGACAAATTGATTTCCTTTTTTTTAAAAAAAAGAAACCTTTGGTCTGAAGAAATGAATATTTAAATAAACATATTCATGAAATAAATTATAACAGAAATGGATTTTTAAGGATTGTCTATATATATATTACACAAAAAAATCCAAAATTACCTCATGTGAGTATGAATCTAATTCAACCAGTGTTAAGTACGTTGGTCTTATTCAACTTTGGTGGATGTATTGTATTCATATTGGAATCAGAGAATCAGAATCTGATACGAATACAATCCATATACTGGGGTTGAATAAGATCATCATACTTAGCGTTGGCTGAAATAGATCTATACCTACACGGGGTAATTCTGGATTTTTTTGCTGTGTAATTTATGTTGTGTTATAATAAATACATTGAGCTCTTTTTGTGGATCAGTTTTAATATTTGATATTATTAAGATTCATACAGACTATATACCAACAGATCTGTACTCATATATATATATATATATATATATATATATATATATATATTTTTTCTAAAGAATTAATGAATTTATTTTCAATTTGACATTTTTATTGCTTCAAACATTATCTTTTAGTAGATATCTACATTTGAAAGAGATGTCTCATTTTTATTCTAATGAGTTTGCATTACGTCTATTGGCCTGCACTTGAGAAAGCTTCATAAAGAAAATGTGTTGTCTGGCAGGGTTGAAACCTGTGTTCCCCTTTGTAGGAGAAACCAGCATTTGATCCAGCACACTTTAGACTGCTCAGTCGTGTTTTCTTAATATTTCATGAGTGCGCAGGTTGATAGACATAATAGACATTGGGAAGGGAGAATCTATTTCAAACACAGATATCCATTAAAAATAATGTTTGAAGTAATATATATATATATATATATATATATATATATAATTGTTTAAAATTTTCTATATTTATGGGGGAAGAGAACTCAATATCGGAGATAGAACATATACAGATGGTAAAAGTATGAATGAACAGAGAAATCAACATTGCATACATTGTAGATTGCTCTATCCACACAAATTCAATTTATTAAACTTATTAGTGTGTCTAGTGTCTGATGTATTGATGGGCACAGATTTTACAAAAATTAACCTTATTTGTTTACAGAATCAAAATATTCATTGGTTATACTATCAATGTAGAAAACCAATGAATTGAACAGAAGTGCTGATTTATTTTAGAATGATATGCAATTATTCCTTCTGCCCCTCTATAAAACATCCATTGTTTGCGTATATCATTTTTAAATCTTTACTTAGATACATATCTTTTATGAGTTCTGTTTAAACTTTTCTTTTTTAAATTAATGGTTTGTGAAGAAGAAACTGTAGGTAGATTTTATTTTAATCAAATACTACAATTTCAAAAATGAAATTATGCATGCAGAAAAATTTCTCCAACTGAAATCAGCAAATTTAGTTACAGTATTTTTTTTTCTGTCGGTATAGATATTATTTTCATTAGTTACATGTTGACTGTTGTCCACGTCTGATGAGGACAATAGTGTAAATAATGATAACTCCTCATCTCAGAAATTCAGACAGAAATTTTAAAGGTGTTTGTTCAAAAACAATGCAGTTATGTTTTTTAAAGCTTACATATTTTTTTGTTTGTTCTTTTTTTTCTACTAACAAACAAAAAGCTAATTCTTTCCTTTTTATTTTTTCTCTCCATTTCCCCGATTTTTAAAAATATTTTTCTCCTATATATATATATATATATATATATATATATATATATATATATATATATAAATAAATGGTTCAAGCAAAGATGGAAGAGTTATCTAACCCTGGATTAAAGTATTATCATTCATTGAACTCTGGCTTGATTAATGTCAACAAGTTCCAGAATTGAGATTTTTTTTTATGAAATTTTGTAATGACCTGTTCTAAAATTAAACAGGTAAATATTTCTTTTAAACTGCAAAAGGAGCTACAAGAAAAATTAAATTTTTATTTTAATATTAAATTTAAAAAAAAAAAAATTTAAATTTGCATTAATTTTTTTAAATATTTTTTTCTTAAATCTGTTTTTTTTTTGTCAGTATTTTTTAATCAGTGAAAGAGAAAAAGCAGTTTTAATTAATTAAAACAACATTTTTTTTTTAAAAAAAAAAGAAGGCTTTATAAACTAAAGCTAAAAGGTTGAAGAAAAATCATTTTTAAGCAATGTTTTTTTTTTTTTTAATTTTTTTATTTATAGATATCAGCACATGGGTAGGTGGTTTTAGAATAGCATAAAAACAAATCAGATTTGAAAATTCCTCTCAACCCCTCCCCCCTATATATTTTTTTTTTTTGTATAAAATTCACTAATGTGACAAAGCATGTGAAATAGTGTGATTACTTTTGCCCTTAATTGTTAGCTGACAGCAGCAACAGAACTACAATATAGCAACATACTACGTATGGTCTGGTAAGTCAGGGTTTAAAAATTGCTTATTTGAATAGTAACAAAGAGCATCCATAATGGACTAGGTTCTAAAACATCTAACAAGAGTTCTTTCTTTGTTAAATGTAAAGAGAGAAACACTGGGCAGGAGAAAAAGAAATACAATATATATATATATATATATATATATAAATGTATATGTATATACAAGCAGGTAGGTAGAGCAAAGCAAACATTGATATGATGTGTATCTCGGAGGCTCTTTTTGGTGATTAGGTCTAGATTAACAAGAAAGACATTCAAGTCTCTCTCCATGTGAGTCTCTCTCTCTCTCTCAAAATGGGTCTTATTATAAGGTGACATTTTTATAGTCATGTTAACCTGCTTGTAGTTCAGCTTCTCTTTCCAAAAAGAAGAAAAACTGGTTTTAAAATGAAACAACCGAAAGAACTAAATTTCCCCACTCTCTTTCTTTTCCAAGAATTCTTCTTTTTAGAAAAAGAAAATGACAATTTGAATACAATGCATTTTTTGGAAATTAACTCCTTTTTAAAAGTCAGTCAGTCATAACTGTATCTGACATAATCAATATAGATTTAATCAATATAGATTTAATAAATAATTAAAATTGTGTGCACAGAATGTAGATGTGAAGCCCATGTACAAAATATAAGTGACCATATATTGTTACTCAAAGAAGTGTAATTGTCTATATTAATAAGAGAAATCCAAATGACAGGACTGGTAAATATTACTTTAGGGTAAATTTTATAAATTTAATCTTACTTATACATTTTTTTCTTCTTTAGGTGGACAAATATGTCTTAGCAACATTTTCTGTTCCTCAAAGAAAAAAATATTGAATTGTCAAGGGATAATTATTATGTATTTATGTCACTTCATTAAAAATAAAATAAAAAGTATAAGGAAAACAAAATCAGTGTTATTGATTAATAACATACAATATGCAGCCTGTTTCCTGAAGTAAGACCAGTCTATATTTCAGAGCTAAAGGTACATTTTTTTTTCATTTTTTTAAGGTCCCTATTATAAATAAAAAGAAAAGGAACATGACAAAATTTGAATTTTTTTTCTTCTTTTTATTAAAAATTCAAATCTAGTAAAACCCTCGATATACAAAGCGCCAAGACTATAAAATTTTTCATGTTATACTCTTTGGGGACTTTGAAGAGACTATTGAGCAATGAGACAGGTAAACTTTTTCTTAAAAAAAGGTTACCTGCCTCAAAATAACTCTGTCTTTTGGGGTTTTTTTTTTTTTTTCACTTTTTTTTGTTCTTCTTTTGAATCCATTACAATATATTTTGCTCACCACCCACAACCTATAACCCCCAATAATTGATACCGAAAAATGAACTATTGCAGATGAAAACCAACATCGAAAGGAATATTATTGCATCAATGTAACAAGTAGAGAGAGAAGGATGGGGTAAGCAAAGATTTCAAAAAATGTTTTGTTCTTGCCAGAGAAACCCAGTCTGAATTAGATCTGGAATACCACAGGACTGGTCTGCAGTAGCGTTTTTTGTTTTTTTTTTCTTTTCTTTTTTAGTTTCAACAAGAGTTGAGGAAAGAGTCAACTTTATCAGTACCTTAAATGCTGGCTTATCAAGAGTGATGATTATTTTAAGGTAGATAAATTAAAGGAGATAAACTTATAATAAATAGACTAATCTTTTATATATATATATATATATATATAAAAAATTTCTCCGATTTAATCGGTAGAGAAGACAATATTATGAATAAAAATGACAATAGGAAAACTGGTAATTGCTGACGCTTTAGTTCAATTTTTCGTATTTTGCTTTGATAAAGTCCACATTGGACGAAAACGCCAGCAATTACCAGTTTTCCTATTGTCATTTTTATTCATAATATATATATATATATATATATATATATATACACACACACATATATATATATATATATATATATATATATATATATATATATATATACATATATACATACATAATACACACACAATCCATTTCAGCCACTCATTTCACACACCTTATAATAGGCATCTTCAGGTGGAATGAGTGACAAATCCATGTGAGGAAAGTGTTTTGGAAGATGTAGAAGAGGTAATAATTATCATTAGCTGTTGTTGTGTCTAGAGTGTTCATGTTTTATTGACTGAAGTTGTTAATATATGCTGGATTTTAAATTTAACCCACTCTGAGTGCTAATATTTTTTGTAATGATGAGTGATATTGTACGAGCCTGGTCAAACGTCTACAGTCAACCTCAGACTAGGTTCATATACAATATCTTCAATTATCGCAAAAATATTGGTAGCATAATACAACATGTGAACTAATAGAGAGAGAACAAAAAAGAAAGATATCTACTTGGAGTGGGCTAAGTTGCAAATCCCTCAGATGTTGCTTCCATAGATAAAACATCAACACTTTAGCTAAAAATCAGTTTATGATATTTTGTTACCTCCTCCCCATATTCTAACACCCTTTCCTTATGTATAGATTAGCCACTCATTTCAGCCTTAAGACGCCTACTATAAAGAGGCAATAACACGTAGTCTAATAGGTTTTCCTCTTAGTCTCATAATCTATACTTTTGTTCAGATATTATTCTCCATCCTACTAACACGCATACAATCCATCAACTTCAAACATTATAGATGCATACAAAGATGAACTAACACACCCATACACATACAAATCCATTTACTATTTATATTTAAGATTTGTCTAAAATACTGTGATGATTGGAAAAAAAAAAGATGCCAAGAATTGTTTTATGGATTTGTCAAATGAAAATAACAAAATCAAAATTGTATTTTTCAAAAGCCAAAAGATACTAACGCAATAAGTTGCAATTCACAGAAACAGACATTACACAGCATATGCAAGCATTAAGCTTTTCCAAAAATATGGTTTCAAATAGTTGCAGCTGGGATTTTTAGTAATACTTAGTAAAAAATGCCAAATATTACAAATTTTATCCCAACCCTTGGAAATCATATTCCCATACAAAAATATGCACAAACTGGTTTGCTTGAACTATTTTGTTGTCTTATAGACAACATTGGGCATAGAGAGAGACAAGTATTTCATTTTCATCAGATGACATCATAAAACAGTTTTAGGCAAACCATTGAATATCTACAGATTTTATTTATCATATTCTTGGGCTGATAATCTTAGTAAACATGTGTAAATTTTATTCCTACATACATTCCTGCTTGTATAGACACTTTTATATACATGGGGGAAGGGGAACCTATACACATACACTCTTACATCCCCACAACCAAAAAATATACATACATATACACAAACTTCCTGTTACCTTCTTGCTTATAGAAGCCCAAAATCTATTTATTTATTAAATTAAGATTTTTTATTAATTTCTGACTAGAATTTTTGTTTGCTTTTTATCGCAACATTCTCTAAGTAAACATCATAGATTTCTCATCTTTGCCGCTTAATTGATAGTCACGTTATATAACGTAACAGTTTTAGTCAGGATAAAAAGCAACAAAAATAACAAAAATAAAAACTAGTCAAAAAAAAAAAATAAAATAAAATTTCAAGAGTTGTTTGGGGTTTGACAAAGTCAAGGATTACTTTTTTTTTTTTGTTTACAGTCTATTTATAGAAAACATGGCCTAAATTTTTTATTTGTAGGGACAACAGAATTATAAGACCTAACAGAATCATCAAAAAGACTATCAGTGATAAAGTCGACTAATTTTTCAACAATCAGAAAAAAGATCTTCTAATTTAGAGTTAAACAAAAAAAGAAAACAGAAATGGTCAATTTTGTATCAGTGAGGATAACAAATCCAGATATATAGCCATCTATATACTTAAAAAAAATAATTAAAGCTTATAAAGTGGGAAAGAGAAGGCAATTAATTATTTAAGGATAGCTTTTATCTTAAAATACTAATAACTAATACAACTTTGATTGAGAGATTTTTGTCTTTCCTCTTTTAAAAATTTGTTTTTCCTTCTAAAACATCTGGCTTAACTAAGATAGTAAAATTGTAATTTCTTTTTAAAATATTGGCCATTTACAAGTAACTTCCTTTTAAGCTATATTCAGAGTACAAAGAGATTTGCTTTGAACAATGTCCCAGAACTGATCCTCTTCGGAATTCTCCCTGCCATGGAGTGATCCCACACCTTTACCAATTCCATACTGATGCAACATTTTGTTCACACTTTCATGCTTGTGAGGCATCAGTTTTTCCAATTGCTGCCAAAGATAATCCACAGAACAAGGATAATTTCCTGGTGTTGCCTTCAACAAAGAATCAGGATTTCTGGCAGAACTGCTAATGAATGGAGACAGTTGGCCAGGAACTAGATTAACATCACTGTTGGCAAGGGTAGTGGACTGTACACATGACATGGGGCTTGTCTCCGATGAGGAAAAGTTCATCTCATTACTTAGAGAAGTGATAGTATTCTTAAGATAAACACTTTGTTTGGTTTTGATGCCATCATCACCGTTACCATTATCAGCATCGTCTGCAAGACTGGTTAGGTCTTTGCCACCGCCGACGTCTCCCATTGATAAAGCGGAACCACAGGTGCCTGGCTGCTCGGAGGAGGTTTCCGAGGGCGTGTCCTCCTGGCTCCCAACAGGGGAAATAACACCATTGTCACTACTACTGTTGCTACCATGACAATGACGAGGGCTGGGATAGCAATCATTGGAATCTTCACCACACAGGCCATTTTGGGGGGCTCCATTTATCGACATTAACGTCGTGGGCTGGCTTGTAGAAGAAGAAGTAGAAGTAACAGGCTTTGAATGGAGTGTGGTTGACAAAAAATCTGAAGACGTAAATGGAGGCAAAGATAACAGCAATGACGCATCAATCTGAGGGTCTGGGATCCCACCATCAGGATGAAGGTCTGTCCCACGGATGCTGTGGTCAGTGGCGACTGCGGCTGCTGACCCCATCTGAGGACAGGATGTAGAAAGAGTCCTCAGGGGGTCACTGCTGCTGCTGCTGCTACTGCTGAGTTTGCTACTATTTCCAGCCAGCATGGTATCCTTAAATGAGTTCTGTGGAGAGAAAAGAAAAAAATTTAGGAGTTAAAAAGTTGTTATACAGATGAAGAGAAATTTATTGTAAAAAAAACAATTCAAGAAACAATTATTCCAAAATCAGTCACATATTTTTGGCAAACTTGGACCTTCATCCACACAAAAACATGGAGTGTCAAAAGGACGGTTTTTCCCTTGACACTGCTATTATTTTAACTACCTTCACTCCTCAGCAATGTTTATTGTTTTAAAAAGCGATTATAATAATTGTAATAAAACTTAAACATATGATGAAAGTGAATTATATATATTTTTTGTATTGAGAATAGACAACAAAAATATTAAATATTAAACATTTTTTATTAGATTGTTTATTTACAAGAATAATTTTACATTTACAACATTATAAAAACTAATACAATTAAAACAAATGCAATATTTATCATATATCAATTTATAAAGAAATAAATATGTAAAAAATTTATTTATAAACATTTAATAATTATTAAAATATGCACACCAACTATAAAAATATCTTTATTATTTAGCATTTTATAAAATTCAAATTGATTGGCAATTAGCCAATATTTTGCCAACCATTCCAATAAATGATATAATAAATATTGTTTATTATGTTTGTTGTCAATTCTCAAGAACAAAGAAAATGTATAAATTCACTTTTGTCATATGTTTAGGTTTTATTACAATTCTAATCATTGCTTTTTAAAATAACAAACATTACTGAGGATGGAAGGTAGTTAATAATAGCAGTGTCAGTAGAAAAAAAGTTCTTTTAATGCTCCATTTTTTTTGCTATGTTATTTTTTTTTTTTTTTTGCAGGCACAACAGTCAAAGTTTGCCATATTTTTATTTTCTTTGAAATATGTCTTTGGATGTATCTGACACTAAACCACAAAAGTAAAATTAAAACAAGTCCAAGTGAATAAAAAAAAATCACTATTATTACTAGTTTTTCACCATTTTAATATTGTTGCTTTTATCACCGTATTTAAGGTCAATATACTTATCAACCATAAGAGTAATAGGTGCAAAATTAAAAATAATGAAGTTGTCTTTGTATCCACACACTGCAAGGTATCTTGACCATGGAAGTATCACTGTTGACACAAGGAATATGGTCCTCTCCAATTTTCTCTGCTGTTTCTAGGTAAAATCTAGTCATATATTGTATATTTCAGCAGCAATCCTTTTATACAGGTTTCATTGGATATATCAAAAATGTAAAATTTTGTAAGCTTTTTATTCAGTTTTTCTAGCACCCTTACAGCTTTTCTTTACAAGGACTAAAAGTGTTGCAGAAATTGTCAGTAGGGATTATTGTCCCAAGTGCTTTTGGCAAAGTTTTTTAAATCATTTCACCCCCAAGCAAGATAATAATACCACTAGAATGCAAAGGGTGACTGGGAGTGAAAAAGAGAGTGAGGAGAAAAAAAAGAATCTTTTCGGTTTAGAATTTACGGTTACATTTATCTAATACAAAAGTAAAATGATGAGACCTACTTGCTTAATCTAGTAGTACATTTAAACACTTGCAGTGCAGGTACCAAGGTGGAAAGCTCATTAGAACAATTCCTAGATGTGGGAAAACGATCCCCAAAAATTTAAATGCAATATCAATTGCTATCTTCCATGTTCTTGAATCCTGTTTGTTTATTGTCATCTCTCCTCACTAGCCTTCTCATTCTCTTTCACTCCCAGTAACCTCTTCTGCCCTTGTGGCATTATCACCTTGCCTGGGGTGAAATGATAAAAAAAAAAAAAAAAAAAAGACATGGTTGAAAATGATTATGGTGATATCCATGGAAGACAGGCCCTCAACATGTGAGGTGCAAATTCAAGTATCATCAGAGATTACTGATCGATTTTCTCGTTTCACAATGTTTGTTCCTGTGATCAACGAGTCGGTCAACCCAGATGTTTGTGATAACAAAACAATAAAATGGAGTAAAACTAGTTTTAAATTAATATTACTAAAAATATTTCATACAAAAATTAATAATGCGTCATGAGAAAATAATATTTGGTAATAAGAATTGTTTATTGCAAAAACTTGTCGAGTTAAACTTATCAACATGATAATAATGAACAAAGATTTTCTTGATGAAGTCAAAGAAACTGCAAATGAAAATTGAAACTTCTCTGAAATTATAGATTCAAAGAAGGCTGAAATAAAAGAAATTATATCAATATTTTAAAAACCATTTTTAAATGAAAGAAAAAAAAACGATAAGTGTTGATAAATCAAGATCTTCAAGTTTTCATATACTGTATATACTCGCGTATCATGCAACCTTTGAAGATCTAATTTTGAAGCTAATTTGACTACAGTAAATAGATATATAGTTTGGTCAATGTCATAACCTGGGCCAGCAGTACATATGCTAATTTTATGCTGACCTTAAGGGGGTCAGCATAAAATTAGCATATGTACTGCTTAGCTTCAAAATTAGGTCTTCAAAAGTCACATGATATGCAAATATATATGGAATTTTTATTTTCCCTGTTATTCATTGGATAATGAACTCCTTTATTTTTCTAATCTTTCCAACTTCTTCAGTTATTAATCCTATGTTTCACACTTTCTTTCAATCTCCTAAAAATGACAAAGAGAAGCAGCAGCACCCATCAGCAGGCAGGTTAGTTTTAAAGCTCCAAGTTCTTCACAGAGAATTGTCCTATGAAACAATAAACTTACATTATCTACATTATTCGGACTATTATCCTCATCTTTGTCACCATATTTATCACAATGTTTCGGCCGTTGTACGCTCCGGCCTTCTTCAGGTGGTTGGAATGTCAAACTGAACCCTTTATTTCAAGGACACATGGCACAGTGGATAAAGGCGTTGGTTAGATCCAGTGACAGGACCCAAAGAGTGTGAGTTCAATACCCAGTTAAGGCAATGGAGAACTTTCAGAGGCAAATTAACAGGAGATAACTGATAACTGACATCCATCAAACATGGTACGTGGAACTAGAACAGTCTACCCCAGTGAATAAAGGGTTCAGTTCGACATTCCAACCACCTGAAGAAGGCTGGAGCGTACAACGGCCGAAACGTTGTGATAAATATGGTGACAAAGATGAGGACAATAGTCCAAATAATGTAGATAATGTACATGGTGCCTCATCTCAAAAATATAGACACAATAAACTTAGTTTGTGAGTTTGGTGACATAGTCATTGAGAGTTCAGTCCCTGGGCCGGGCAGTGTGTACTTGGACTCAAATAGAAACAGGACGAGCAATAACTGAGCAGTACTAAAAAATAAAAACTCCAAATGCTTGTCCTTTCCTATACTAATATAACAGTAACGCTCTACCTTGAGTGGCTCTTGGGCCTTGTATTGAGTGAACATTAGTAAAAGAATAAATAATAAAAAAAAAAAGCTAGAAGACAACAGTCTACCATAATAGATTAAATAAAGGGTTCAGTTCAGAATTCGCTGTAGGTTACTCAGATCAAGATACACCTGATGAAGGCCTCAGAGCCAGGGGGTCACAACAGCTGAAACATTGTGATAACAAAAAGAAAGATGAAGACAACAGTTCACATGTAAATAGTGTAAATCATTTATTCTTCTAGACTTTTTCTAATTCAATACATTTTTTCTGTCTGAATTTTCTGGAAGGTGGAGTTTTCAATATTTGCTTCATTCACATTCAGACTAATGTCATCGTCTTTGTTATTATAGGTATACCTCACCTTATATCAGTAATTTGTTCCAGGAGAGATGACTTAAGTTGAAAAACGACTTAGGTTGAATTTACTTGTTTCCAAATTTACTTGTCACTAGGCTAAACCACAAATAACCATTTCCAGTTCTGTATTTTATCCATAAATGTATTTTTAATAATATTTGGTCAATAAGAATCTATTTTAAGCTTTCAAAACAAATAAATTTTAGTTTTTAATATAGTACAGAAAAAAAAAGTAATCTCAGATGTTTCCTTCTCTAGGATTTATGATGATTATATTAACATTTACCCTAAATGTACATCTTTTAATATGATTTTATATACTTTTATTCTTATTTAGTGTACAGGAACATGATTTTTTTATGTGTGTGTGTGTGTATGTATGTGTGTGCAGATGTAACCAGAGTTTCATACTCAAACGATGTTCAGACAACTTGAAGGCCTTTAAGTCATGTGAAGATTGCATGAGCATGAAACTCAAACTTTTGACAAGTTGTTCATTGGTTCCACCAAAAGTTTTGGTTTTCCTTTTATGATGATAAAACCTACTTGCTTTCAGCTATCTTTGCAACTTAAAGTTTCCTATCCTGAGAAATTAGCTTGATTTTATACACATCTTGAGGGAGAGAGAGAGAATCTATGTACGTGTGTGCATATATATATACACACACACACACACATCTAAAGAAACTGACAAGCTTAAGAAATAGACCAATATATATTGATACTGGTTAAATATCTTAATTTTAATTAAATTTTATACTTTCCTTAATCCTAAATACAGGTATACCTCACCTTACATTGGTAATTTGTTCCAGGAGAGGCTACTTAAGTTGAAAAATGACTTAAGTTGAATTTACTCATTTCCAAATTTACTTGTCACTAGGCTAAACCACAAATAACCATTTCCAGTTCTGTATTTTATACATAAATGCATTTTTAATAATATTTAGTGAATAAGAATCTATTTTAAGCTTACAAAACAAATAAATTTTAGCTTTTAATATAGTACAGAAAAAAGTAATCTAAATTTACGAATACATGTATATACATACTTGTAAATGTAGATGTATACAATTTGGTGATCTTTACAGCATATCGCGGACTCTTTATTTGTGTATGTGGTTTGCTGTAAGACATTATAAAATAAAATAATTTTGTAAGGTTAATAACAAATACAGTTATTAAAATTATTTTACGATAGTAGAAAATTAACTAATTTATGCTAAATTTACGAATATTTACATTCAATTTGTTTATTTACACTGCGGATGTAGATGTACATATTTTAATATGATTTTATATACTTTTATTCTTATTTATTGTACAGTAACATGACTTTATGTGCTTT